>WYDK02066472.1:0-11215 GCA_009867345.2 Toxicodendron radicans | reverse complement strand
TTTGTATTATGATTTGAATATTGCATTGTAATGATCAAAGTTTAAATTGCTTTCCAAAAAGGTTTCTCAAAAACTCACCCTCTTTTCGGGATCCCAGTTACACTGAGCACCTGGATCTAGTGGGGTAAGGACTACCCAAGATAAGGCATGACAATTTGATATCAAAGCTCCAGGTTGTGAGTCATTATGCATTGTGTGAGCATACATGACATGTTTTTGAGAAACTAAGCATTGGTTCGTTTTATAGATCATGCATCGTCGAGGCCGACCACGTACACGACCTAAAAGGGTATTGGCCAACGCTGAAGGCAGGGATGAGGGCCAGAGTGAGCGAGTCAAGGGAGAGGGGTTAGGAGTGGCTGGTGGTGGAAATAATGTCGAAGGGGCATGATAGAAATGAGGGTGACCAATCTTAAGATAGTGAGTCCAGATTTGAGAGGACCATTGGTAGATTTGCTTATTTCTTCACCCGAGCTACACGAGGTCAGGCTGCGGGGGAAACGATAAGGAATAAGTTGATTGAGAGAGCTAATAATCTAGGGGCTCAGAATTTTGATGGAGAGGGTGATGTGAAGTTAGCTGAGAGATGGTTGAGGAGCACGAAGAAAGTGTTCCGGGTGATGAATTGTAGGATGAAAAGAAAAAGAGGATTGCAAAGTTCTTTTTGATTGGTGATGCTGATTTTTGGTGGCAATCCACTAGAGGGAAATATGTTGACCCTACATGGTTAGATTTTAGGCAAGAATTTTTGAATAGATATCAGTCCCAGGTGTATATGGATAATCAGATAAGAGAGTTTATAGCTCTAGTACAAAGAGATTTGATAGTAGAGCAATATATGAATCGATTTGTGGAGCTATCGAGGTTTGCTCAGGAAATTGTTGTGAGCGAGGAGATTAGGTGTAGGAGGTTTGAGAGTGGACTGAGAGAGGGGATTAGAATGGTTGTAGTGGGGTTTGGGTATAATGATTTTTCCAGGTTAGTAGAAACGGCCATGAAAATAGAACTGTGTGTTACGGAGAAAGGAAATGAAGAAATACAACAACGTAGGAAGAAACGTGGGGATAAAGAGTGGGGAGCATGTGGATCTAGGAGGCGGTAGGGCCTTTATTCTGGATCATCTAGTAGCTAGGCCTTTGGGGCCAGTGGGGGTCAAAGTAGGTTTAGTGGGTAGTCCGGTAGCGGCAGTTCGGGGCGAGCCCCAAGACAGTCGTTTGGGGTGTGTGGCTGATTCCATTGGGGGAAGTGTTAGGGAGCTAGCCCAGGATGTTTCCAGTGCGGTTAGTCCAGTCATTTCAAGAAGGATTGTCCACAGCTGATTCAGAGAGAGAGAGAGATTCAGAAGGGAGCTTTCTAGAGCTACCGAGGTGAAGGGTAGCAGTGTTCAGGGATAGTAGAGGTCCCAACCTAGAGGAAGGTCCACCTCAGGCAGTCAGGCTGAGTCTAGTACCTGGCGTAGTAGGTCAGGCCTACAGAGAGGGTCTGGTCAACAATATGCCCAGGCCTGAGTCTTTGCCATGACTCGACAGGAGGCCGAGGCCATACTAGAGGCTATATCTGGTATGTTATCTATTTTTGGCCGTGAGGCCCGTATTTTGATTGATCTTGGATCTTTCTATTCTTTCATCTCATATGCATTTGGAGAGTGTACTGACCAGATTTTGGAGGACTTAAAATGTAAATTGGCGGTGTCTACGCCGATTGGTGAAACCTTATTAGTAGAGTATGGATTTAGGGGTTGTGGGGTGATGGTACATGGCTTTGAGTTGGAGGCCGACTTGATTTTATTGGGTTTTCAAGATTTTGATGTAATTTTGGGGAAGGATTGGTTAGCCAATCATAGGGCTACAGTGGATTGTTTAAGAAAAAAAGTTACCTTTAGGAACCGGGACTTCTAGAGATTGTGTTTTGTGGTGAGCGTCAATTGGTTTCCTCATGTTTGATTTCAGCGGTGGTAGCTAGGAAGTACATTAGAAAAGGATGTGAGGTGTTCCTAGCTCATGTTGTAGATGCCCGAGTGGGTGAGATTGAGTTGAGAGATGTTCGTATAGTGAAAGAGTTTCCTGATGTATTTCCGGATGATCTTCCAGAATTATCACCAGTGAGAGAGGTGGAGTTCTCTATAGAGTTGATACTGGGTGCTGCTCCTGTGTCAAGAGCTTCTTATAGGATGGCACCCCTTGAGTTACATGAGTTGAGGGTTTAGTTGCAAGAACTGGTGGACAAGAGATTTTTTAGACCGAGTTATTCATCGTGGGGTGCACCAGTGCTGTTTGTGAAAAAGAAATACAGATCTATGAAATTGTGAATTGATTACCGAGAATTAAATAAATTGACAGTGAAGAATAAATATCTGCTACCAAGAATTGATGATTTTTTTTATCAGCTTCAAGGCCCCAAAGTATTTTCCAAGAAAGATTTGAGATCGGGGTATCATCAGTTGAGGATCAGAGAGCCAGATATTACAAAGACAACCTTTAGGACGTGCTACGGGCATTATGAATTCGTGGTGATGCCATTTGGTTTGACTATGCCCTAGTTGTGTTTATGGATTTGATGAATAGGGTGTTCCGTCCCTTTTTGGATCGATTTGTAGTGGTGTTTAATGATGATATTTTGATATACTCTCGGAGTAAGAGAAAGCATATAAAGCACCTCAGAATAATATTGCAGACTTTGAGAGAACAAAAAATGTGTGCCAAGTTTAGCAAATGTCAGTTCTGGTTGAGAGAGATTGCCTTCTTGGGACATGTAATATCTTCCAATGGGGTATATGTAGATCCTGAAAAAGTGGAAGTCGTATTGAATTGGGAAAGACCTACAAGTGTGACTGAGATCAGAAGTTTCCTGGGTTTGGCATGTTATTATCGAAGATTCATTGAGGGCTTTTCTAAAATCACCCTACCGTTGACCAGATTGACTAGGAAGGAAGTTAGGTTTGAGTGGACCGAAGACTGTGAGCAGAGTTTTCAAGAGTTGAAGACGAGATTGACTTCCGCACTAGTTCTAGTCCCACCTTCTGGTGTTGATGAGTTTGAGGTGTATAGTGATGCATCTAGGCAAGGATTGGGCTGTGTTTTAATGTAAAATGGTAGAGTGATTGCATATGCCTCTAGACAGTTAAAGAAGCATGAGGAAAATTACCTGGTCCATGATTTAGAGTTAGTGGCAGTGGTCTTTGCATTAAAAATTTGGAGACATTATTTGTATGGAGTGACTTGCAGAATTTTCACGGACCATCAAAGTTTGAAATATGTGTTCTCTCAGAAAGAGTTTAACATGAGGCAGCAGAGGTGGTTGGAGTTAATCAAGGATTATGATTGCACAATAAAGTACCATCTGGGAAAGGTGAATGTCGTGGCTGATGCTTTGAGTCAGAAATCACAAGGGGTTTTGCCTCATTTGGGAGTAGCTCGGATTCGTTTGTTGCAATAGATGAGGTCGTTAGGAGTAGATTTAAAGTGGGGAGAATCTGGGGCGTTGCTAGCAAGATTTAACGTAAGGCCAATTTTTATAGACCAAATCTGAGAACTTCAGAGAACTGATCCCTATTTGGAGAAACTGAGACTTGAAGTTAGCTATGGAGCTAAGACGAATTTCTGGTTAAGGAATGATGGCATGTTGATGATAGGTAGTAGGATATGTGTACCGGAGCAAGGTAGTGTGAAATAAGAAATCTTGGAGGAAGCTCATTCCTTCGCTTATGCCTTGCATTTGCGGAGTACCAAGTTGTATCATAATCTAAGAGCACACTTCTGGTGGTCGGGTATGAAAAGAGAAATAACAGATTTTGTTTCTAAGTGTCTGGTATGCCAACAGGTTAAAGCTGAACATCAAAGGCCGGTGGGTTTATTGCACCTCTTCCAGTTCCTGAATAGAAGTGGGAGCATATTACTATGCATTTTGTTTTCGGCCTTCCGCAGACAAGAAACGGGTATGATGGAATTTGGGTAATTGTTGATCGTTTGACCAAGTCTGCGCATATCTTGCCTATCAGGATGGTATATTCAATGGATAAGTTGGCAAGTTTATATGTGGTCGAGATTATTAGACTACATGGTGCACCCGTGTCTATTGTGTCGGACAGGGATCCGAGGTTTACTTCACGGTTTTGGCCTAATCTACAGAATGCCTTGGGCACTAAGTTGAGGTTTAGTACAACTTTTCACCCTCAGACAGATGGGCAATCCGAAAGGACCATTCAGATTCTTGAGGACATGCTAAGGGCGGTGGTTATGCAATATAAGAAAGGTTGGGATGTGTATTTACCCTTAGCGGAGTTTGCCTACAATAACAGTTACCAAGCAAGTATTGGGATGCCATCTTATGAAGCTTTGTATGGTAGAAAGTGTAGGACTCCCTTGTGTTGGGATGAAGTGGGTGAAAAGCAGCTAATGGGTCCCGAAATAGTGTTTAATACTAATGACAAGATCCAAGTGATTAAAGGGAAGTTAAAAGCAGCCCAAGATCAACAAAGAAGTTATGCTAATAAGCACAAAAAGGAGTTAGAGTTTGAAGTGGGAGATTGGGTGATCTTACGGTGTCACCATAGAAAGGATTGTTGAGATTTGGTAAGAAAGACAAGTTGACCCCAAGGTATGTCGGGCCTTATGAGATCATCGAAAGAATCGGTACAGTAGCGTATTGATTGGCACTTCCTCCGAAGTTGTCAAAAATTCATAATGTGTTCCATGTGTCAATGTTACGCAAATATGTGTCCGACCCTTCTCATGTGTTGCAAAAGCAACCAGTTGCCTTAAAGAATAATGTGACCTATGTGGAGAGACCAATAAGGATCCTTGATTGGAAAAGACAAGAGTTACGCTTCCGGACAATTTCATGGGTCAAGGTGCAATGGAGTAATCATTCGGAGGAAGAGGTGACTTGGGAGATTGAGGATGATATGAGGTTGCAGTATTCGGACTTGTTTTAGTAAGGTAAGTAAATTTCGAGGACGAAATTTTTATAAGGGGGAAGATTGTGACACCCCATGTCACAGACTAAATTGTTTAAAATTAATCTATTTGAATTTGGGGTGTAAATTACAGGAAATGGAAGTTGGCATGAGACTTTTGTAAGGAATGGAAATCTTGGGGATTAAAAGGTAATTTGGCGGCATTGCATAAAAGGGGGGAATGGTAGAATTCTCTCCCATTTCTTCATTCTTTCACATAAAGGAGAGAATTTGGAGAGAGAAAATGTAAAGGCTAGAGAGAGAAAGTGCATATTTGAAGGATTTGAGTTCAAATCCGGTTAATTGGTAAGATTATACTCTCATTCATGCTTTAATTTCATGGTAAACCCATTTCTTCACCTTTATTTTGAGAATTTTGAAAATGGGTAAATTTGGGGTTTTATGTGAAGAGGAGCAAAGATTCGAGTTTTTGAACTAGATCCGTGTTAGAGGTGAGTGGAATAATATCATTCATGCATTAAATTGTTGTTTTAAAACTTAAATTCATGTTGTGTGCGAAATTGCGTGTTAGGGGTTAGATGATAATTTTGAAGTGTGAGTTTTGGATGTTGGGTGGAAGGATATGTGGTAAATATTTGAGTATGTATGGTTGTGTGTGGTTGGAGTAGAAAATAGGTGTGAATGGGAGAGGATAATGGCAGATCTATAGGGAACAATCTAGAAGTGTCGCCATGACGAAGTTCATTAATTGGTTGAAGTTTGAAATTCCAGAATGATTGTCGCCGAGGCAAAGAATGAGTGGCACTGCACAACAAACTCTTGGGTCCGTTTTGGTCGAGGCGACAATAAGGTGTTGCCGCGACAGCAACACTTAAAAAAGTCTTAAGATTTCAAAGGATTTAGGGGTGAAATTGTCAGTTTTGAAACCTGTTGAGGAGACATAGGTGTAAATGTAATAAATCAAAGGTCGAGGGACCTAAATGTGATAATGAAAAAGTATAGGGGGATAATTGAAAGGCCAGAAATGTTGAGGGGCTTATTTGTAATAGTAGAAAAAGTTTAAGGGGCAAAATGATATTTTACAAAGAATGACTGAAATGATATTTTCACATGAAGAGCCCTTTTTGTATAGTCCTTAAATGAGTTCCATTTTGTATATGAATGAGGGGTGTGTACAAGCTTGTATGTGTAAGAATATATATATGTGTGTGTGTGTGGATATGAGCGGACGATGAGCTCCATGAAAAGACATATCCTCGGGGTGTAAGCCTGATGTTTCCTATATGTGTGATGGACTCAAGTGAGGATATATTCTCAAGGTGCAAGCCTGTTGAGTATTCCGCAGGAGAGAACGGAAGTGAAATGGGCTTAGGTGAGGATATATCCTCGGGGTGTAAGCCTGATGCTTCTCATATGTGAGGTGGTAAAAGGTGAGGATTTATTCTCAGAGTGTAAGCCTGATGCCTTTCAGTTGAGCAGTGAGCCATAGGTGAGGATTTCATCTATGCCGAAGTTTGTTGGGTGATCCTCGGGGTGTAAGCTTGTGAGCTCGAGTTGGGGGTTTTACCTATGTTGAGTGAGTTGGGTAACCCTCGGAGTACTTGATGGTGATAGTATGTTAATCGGGGTATATATATGAGCATGTTTTATCTGCATTTGGGTATCTTTAACTTATTGTATTTCAAATTGTATTATCCACTCAATGGGGCTCCCAGCTCACTGTTTTTTATTTTTTTTCCCCTCCAGGTCGTTGTCCAGGAGTTGAGCGTGTTTCCTCCCAATCATAGGTCGGCTACAGACGCATGTCTTTCATTGCAGCATGATTGCCTGTCATATAGCTACTCTGATGCTGTATTTCAAACTAGGATTTTGTATTATGATTTGAATATTGCATTTTAATGATCAAAGTTTAAATTGCTTTCCAAAAAGGTTTCTCAAAAACTCATTCTCTTTTTGGGATCCGAGTCCCACGGAGCACCTGGATCCGGTGGGGTAAGGACTACCCGAGAGAGGGTGTGACACTTACATTCAACCAACTTCTGACTTTTAGGCTTTGAGACAAGCACCCAGATCTTGTTATGCCTTAGAGACTCAATTTCCTCCTCCATGGCAGCAAGCCAATTTTACTATCTCTAGAGTTCATGGCCTTTGCATATGAGTCTGGTTCAGACCTTTGAATCTCTATCCTAGCTAACAGTGTTGTGTAGATTAGGTCAGCATAGTTGAACCTATCCGGGGGTCTAATCTCCCTTCTGAATCTGTCCCTGGCCAGTTGATACTACACTAGATCATCTTGTTGTCCTTGTTCAATATTTTCTATCAGTTCTTCTTCATCCTCTTGACCCTGATTGGTATGAGGCTGATTCTCTGTTATTTTAGTCTCATTAGTTTGATTGTTCTGCTTAGTAAGGGTTGTTGGCTCCACCTCAAACTGAAACATCTCAGTTTGATTTGAACATTCATGATTCTCTTGTGGATATCCTACAATGTTAGAAATGGACTTACAAAGAAAAATAAACTCATTGAAAATCACATCTCTACTGATTATTATTTTAACCCCTTGAGCATCCTTTTCCCATAGCCTATAGCCTTTAGTCCCTTCTTGGTAACCCAAGAGAACACACTTTAGGGACTTTGGCTCTAGTTTTCCATCTTAGGTGTGTGCATAACCAGCACACCCAAAAACTCTCAAATAGTCAAGATTTGGTCTTCTCCCAAACCATTTCTCTTCAAGGCACTTAAACTCTATAGAGCTTGAGGGACTCTTATTAATCAGATAAGCTGCAGTAGCTAAAGCTTCCCCTTAAAAAAATTTTGATAGACGATCAGTGAATAAAAAACATATTACCCTTTTCCAATAGTGTTTTGTTCATCCTCTCATCTACCCCATTTTGCTGAGGCGTTCCTCTCATAGTCCTATGCCTCAAGGTGCCCTCATTCCTACAATATAAGCCAAATTATGAATTACAGAATTCTATGCCATTATATGTCCTAAGGGCCTTAACTTTCCTATTCACTTGGTTTTCAACTAAGGTTTTCTAGCCTTTAAACTTGGTTAAGGCTTCATCTTTTGTCTTAAGGAGGTAAACTCATACCTTCCTACTGTAGTCATCCACAATGGAAAGGAAATTTTTATTCTCTCCATGTGTTCTAACATTTTCTCTACCCTAGAGGTCAAGATGTAGATAATCCAGACAGTTTTCAGCTAGATGAGTTCCTTTTGGGAAACTCATTCTGTGTTGTTTACCCAACGAACATGTTTCACATAAACTTAAATCAGATAATGATACCTTACCCAAATAGCCTTGTTGGCTTAGCACATACATACCTTTTTGGCCCATATGGCCAATTCTCAAATGCCATTTTTCTGCAATAGACATGTTAGTAGATAACAAAGCAGAATTAACAGAATTAACAGCATGTGAATAATGGTGGCCACACAATATGTATAAGCCATTTCGTTTAACTCCTTCAAGTAGTATGTCATTATTCTTATGAATTACTATAGACCCTTTCTGAGCCTTATAGCTACGGCCAGTTTCATCAAGGGTTCCTAACAAGATAAGGTTTCTTTTGAGTTTAGGTATGTATCTAACTTTGGTTCACATTATGAACTTGCCATTATTCAACCTAATGACTGTATTTCTTATGCCTTGAACCCTATAAGAGTGGTTGTTTCCTATGAATTCAATTTCACCTTCCCCTTTCCTAAGATTTTGGAACAAATCTCTATTTGGGCTCATATGGAAGGAGCAGCCTGAATCTAAAACCCAATCCCTTGTACTACGTAAATCTAAGACAGTAAGGGCTTCAGAGATCTCAATATTTGTATTAGTACTAGCTAGGTTACTCTCTGTAATACCTCTTTTCTTACTAGTTACTAAATGAAAAATAATGTAAATATGCCACTTATATATATATATGAAAAATACATTTATGAACAAAACATGTGCACGCGACTATTCTTTTTCTTATAAAAGTGATATACATAACATATATACATGATACATATCCAGAATATTTCTTTCTATGTACATAACAAAATATGGGCATATGAACAGTGGTCGCCTTTCCCCCGCCCATCGACTATCCGCTGCGGTCGCGCTCATCTATTACCTGCAAAATGTTGAAATTAACGGGGTGAGCACTAGTTGCCAAGTAAGTAAATCAAACTAAACCATTAAAAACCCCGTTGGTCAAGTAATTCCAACATAATAAAAAAATTAACTTTTCTTGTCTTTCTTCTTCTAACTTTCTTTCTTAGCTAATTTTCTTCATTATTTTCTACTTCTTAAACATCTTTCTTTTATTTCTTATTCTCAAAGCTTTCTTATGTTTTCTCTATTCTTTCTCTTTTCTTTCTCAACTATGCATAGTCCATAACACATAGATAAATAATGCATGCTATGAAGGTATAAAATACATTTCTTTTCTTTTTCTTATAAGAGAAATTCTTATTCTTTCTTTCTTTCTTAATTCTGTTATATTATTTCTCTATTCTTTCTTACTCATGCATACCACATAAATGTATTGTACATAATATGCAAGTATGAAATGCATTCTTATTCTTTTCTTATAAAGAATTATTCTTATTCTTTATTCTTTATTCTTATTCTTTTCTTGTTTTCTTTTCTTTCTTTTCTTTTCTTTGCCGACCGGACTAGTTACTGTATGGATTTGAAGCCTTGGCTATATGAGTTTATTCTTAATTCTTTTCTTTTCTCATCTACATGTACTCTTGACGAACTATACAATTTTCTTTTATTTCTTCTTAATGCGGCTCACTTAAGGCGACGTACATGTAGGAAAATTAATTTTTTCTTAGTCGCAATGTAAACATGAAACGACACTCACAGGCTTCCTATCACAACAACTTTATTTTCTTATTCTTTGTTCTTTATTCTTGAGTTATCATATTACTTATATTCTTGATAACTCCTATACATTATCTAAGCATGAATATGAAATCATCATACAATATGCATAATTCTATCATTTCTTCTTTTCTTTTCTTGATGCAACATGAATTATATGCAAGTGCATGCATGACCTATACTACATATGCATGAAACATGAATGCTATATGTATGAAATTCATGATATAGTTAAATGCATTCTTTCATTTTCTTTCTTACTTCTTTATTCTTCTCATTATTTATTTCTTAATGGTACCAAATCACTTAAGGTACCAAAATGAATATAATACTTCTTCTTATTCTTCACTAAATTATTTTCTACTCTTAATCTTTTTCTTTTCTTATTTCTTCATTTCTTTCTTTACTTAATGGCTTTAACACATGCAACTATGCATGAACACTTCAAAATTGCACCAATTACACAACACAACTTCATGGCCTCAACCTTACTACGTTGGCCAAACGAGCAACAACAATTCCCAAGCAATTTATAAATCTCATCAATATCATCATACAAGCATTAATATAACATCAATTGCATAAAAGAAAAAACATTAGGGTATATAATAAGGTATGGCCAAACTTGCATATTCAATCATCCATGTGATTTCTTTCTTTCAATGCTAAATTCAATCTAACATCATCATCAATCAAGAGTCTATTCCACCAATTGATCAAAATTACAAACCTTAGGCAAAACCCTAGGTTGGCCGATTTTGCCCTTCCATACCCTAACACCAATTTCTCAATTTCTCATTTTCTCATGCAAATAAACATGTCAATTCATTGTCCACAACATCAATAACACAATTACTTAATCAATTTGCATCAATATCAATTCAAACTCAATATTCACAAATTGACATAAAACTTTAAAAGCTTATTCGTATAGTAAATCCATCTTTACCATGATTTACTTACCATAGAAAGCTTCAAATTAAGCCAAGTAGTAGCTTAAATCCTTTGCTTCTTCTTCTTCAATCTAAGATAAATAGACTCATATTAGATCTCATGGAATAACCAATGAAATTCAAAGAAAAAGTCTTACCCATACCTTAGAACACCTTAGGATGAAAAATCCTAATTTAATTAGCCTTAAAACCTTGGAAAAATGCTTGAAAATTGAAGAAATTTTGGGGAAGGAGAAAGCTTGAAAATCGGCAATGGTGGAGAGGAAGAAGATAATCCAATCACTTAACAAAATATTTCCTTATATAATATTATATCTTTTTTAAAAATTCCATTTATGTCCTTTGGTGAAAATTACCATTTTGCCACTCAAGCATTTACACAAATACCCTTGGTACAATCATAATTTTCACCTTAATAGCTTTCATTTGAATCCCCACTTTTTCTTCTAATTCCTTATGAAAAGACCATTTTG
>WYDK02066464.1:0-11215 GCA_009867345.2 Toxicodendron radicans | reverse complement strand
CAACGTTCAAAATGAAGGAAAATGAGGAAAAATGCAATATTCTCACCTTTATATACTAAGCTGTACAATATCCATTTGGCCCCCATGCTTCCCACTTCTTACAAAAGTCTCCTCCAAGTTTTCATTTCCTACAATTTCACCCCAAATCAAATAGTTTAATCCCCAACCATTTATCCCGTGACACGGGGTGTCACACTAAGATAGCAATCATTAAACGAAGTCTTCAAGAAACAAAATAGAGTAATAAGGGTACTCTTTGAGATTTTATTCTTATAATTTCATGGTCTTACACAATATTAAAGTTGAGATCTTTACTTTTATTACCCTCGTGGTAACCATTTTTGCACATGTGGTATTAATCACATGCTACGACATATCCTCATTTCCCATGGAGTGTGATGAGTGTTTGGAAGTTCACTTATACTCAGTGATTTTAAGGGTATTTTGTGTAGGAAGTAGGTTTAATTGGTTAATTATACTTAATTTTTGTATCTCTTTTGTGTTCAAGAATCAGGGGTATGTTTTGTAAATTTTCAGGAATTTAGGTGCTGAAAAATGAATATTTCAAGCATGCATGTTGAAGTGTAAGGAATTAGAATCGTGTAGGAACAAACGGTTCGAGAATCGGAGCTCAAATGAAGAAGTTATGATTTTTTTTAAGTTTGTTCGCCGCAGAGAAACTATTCACGAGTCAGGGCGCCATGCTGCAGCATGACTATGTGAAAGAGTGCACAATTGGGCATAAACTTAATGCCACGGCGCAATGTGGGAATTTTATGATCGGGAATTTTTCTGCTTGAACATGCTTCACTAAAACGAGCATAACTTGAGCTGTACAACTCCGATTAACCCGATTCTAATGCATTTGGAAAGATAAGAGACAGGGATAAAACTTTAATTTTTTGGTCGGATCCAGTTCGACCTGGAAGATGTTAAAATTGGTCCAAAAGTTATATTAGTGCATAGAAGATAAGCATCTCGTGAAGAAATTGAAAATTATGACTTTTCCAACTCTGGCCTAGTCTTGTTTTATTCCTAAAACATCCAAAACATCCTTAGTGACCTAAAAATATAAATAGGTTTTTTTTTTTAAATTTTATTGAGAGAATTTTACTTCAACAAGAGAGAGTTTATACAAGGAGATCTGCCTAGGGTTTGTCAATTTCTATTGATTCTTCATGGTTTTGGAGAATTTGAGGTTTGTTTTCTTGTTGTCAATGTGTAACTAAACTCTTTACTAGGGATCCAATGTAGCCTAATTTGAAAGATTTATGTTTTTATCAAGTTTATTTGTTTTACCAATTCAATTTTATTCTAGTTTCATTAATTGTTCTTGTTAGGTCCCTTAGCTCATTAATCAAATATGTTACCACACATTTGTTAACACTTTAACAATTCTTTGCACAAGGGAAATTGAAGCTTAGTGAGAAATTTTACCAAGTTAAGATTAGTGTTCGTTGGGTTCTTTTGGTGCTAATGGCAAACATTCATCCAAACATGAAATGTAAAGAACACAAGCGATTTACATGGTTCAGCCGAAGCCTAGATCCATGGGACTTGGTCCAAATGAAAACGTTCCACTATAGAAAACATTCATGGTACAATTACATAGTCAAAGATAAGCATCAGTTATGAAAAACTCCCTTTGTCATAACGCTTCAATCTCCACACTATGGTTGCACCTTGTTCTTCTATCACTAGCCTTCACCTCGCAACACTCACGGTCAGCCTGAGTTCTTCCCAAGCATTAGAAGATGAAGCCACACTTCAGTCTTCAACCAACTCAACATGTAACAAGCAAAAGTCCAGTGAACTGAACTGATGAGGCTGTGCTCATTCTAACCAGCACATAAAATGAAACAATAAACAATGGATGAACAATGTATTTAATTTATAAACTCATCCAAGTGAAATGGGACTGAACAACAAAGAAAGCCTCTGAAAATGAGAGCTCGACAGAAATGAAAATGGCGGACTGTATTTTTGTTTGTCATTCTCTCTCTTTCACAAAGAAGATGATATAAAGAGTAAGACGCTAGAAGACAACTGTTAGGTGGGTAGACAAGATTGCAAAACTTTTTCACACAAATATTCATTTGTGTGCGCCTGCAAAAAGTAGAGAATGTCAGCAAATGTACACTATTTTTCTGCACCATCCGCTCATGTTGAGACACTTGGATAGTGGTCCCGAAAATAGTACCTTAAAGCAAATCAAAATAAAATAAATAAATGAAAAAGATAATAAAGAATAATATCTTTAAAAGGACGTCAAAGTCAGACTAAGAGGAGAAAATAGCTAAACCAAAAATGTGCTAACATCGCACAATGTGGGTACAAACAAGCAGCAGATATAAAATAATTAAAGTCTGATTGAACTATAAGCACATCAGTCATTGTGCTCACACAAGTTCATAATATGACAACTAAGATTTCCAACAGTTCTTAATTCAATCTTTAAGTGATGTTATAGCATGATCACCTGTAATGTGGATTAATAGATTGTATGAGTTAGGATTAGGCAAACACCATATGCTAATCTTAAATAGCTCTTGTGAATGAATGGTTTTTATTTGTGCATACGCCCTGATAGATGCATATTGGTTCTTGATTTCAAGTGCTCTTAGTCTTAATGGGTTTTCATTATTTAGGCTAAGCTTAGCCATAGCTAGTTTAAATGATGAGAATACTAGGTTAATCCCGAAGGCCATACGATAATACCTTAATTACGAGAGTACAAACCCTAGAAAGTGAATTGAGATTAAAATAGATCGATTATTGACGTAAAGCTGGATAATTATGGTGAAATTGGATACCTACGTTTAGTAATCAGATTAAAAGTCAATTGAGTGTTTGTTCTTTATTAAATTTTCAAATTTAGTTTATTTTATTTTAGTTTTTTGCTACATTAAATCTTCAAGGTTATTTTAATTAATTATTTTAATTTAAACATAGTTATTAGGATTTTTTAATAACTTACAAATCTCCGTGGGATTGACCCTTGCATGTGCACACTATATTGCGATAGCGATTTATATATTTGCGAGGAATAAATTTGTTCAATAATTTTTTTGCACCGTTGCCGGGGATTTGTTTTAAGTTATTCAATTTTCTTTGATAACGTGTGCTTTATTTTTTGTAATTTTTGTAATTTAATTTTTCCTTCATTTTGTGCATATGTTTTTTTTTTCTTTTTTGTTTTAGTTAGTGAACGCAAGGTCGTCAGTTATTGGAAGAGGAGTTAATTTGCAAAAAGAGGAAGGAACCATAAAGTTTTGAAGAATCAGCGTATTCAAGTTCAAAGAGTGAAAATATGGCTGATTTATCTCGTCTGATGAAGGAATACGCACGTCCTGCTATTGGAACATCACCATCTTGCATAGTCCTAAATGATGCAACAAGAAACTATGAGCTTAAACATATTCACTTTCAAATGCTTCCATCTTTTCATGGTATAGCTTCAGAAGATCCTTTGACTTTTATTCGAGATTTTTATTCTACTATTCAGACTTTTCCTTTGTAGGGTTTGACTGAAGATCAATTGCGAGGAAGGTGTTTCCCTTACACGTTAAAGGATGCAGCTAAGACATGGTACATGTCTTTGGCTCCAGCTTCACTTACCACCTGGGATTCGGTCTAATATAAATTTATAGGTAAATTATATTCTCATGCAAAGACAGTTGAATTGCGAGGTAAGATTGCTACTTTTATGCAAATATAAGGTGATCATTTTCATGAAGTGTGTGAGCGTTT
This sequence comes from Toxicodendron radicans, assembly GCA_009867345.2. NCBI lineage: Eukaryota > Viridiplantae > Streptophyta > Magnoliopsida > Sapindales > Anacardiaceae > Toxicodendron > Toxicodendron radicans. The sequence continues at coordinate 7,465 of WYDK02066464.1, read as the reverse complement.
TAAATTGTTCTTAGTTCAATGTCCACATCACAGATATCTTTTAGAGTTATTAAATCAATTTATCTATGATGGGCTGACACAAGCTTGTCAAGCTATAGTTGATAATGATGCAGGTGGTGCTATGGGAGAGAAGACCACACATGAGACATATGAGTTGTATGAAATGCTTGGAGCTAACTCGCAGCAGAAACGTGTTAGAGGGAGATCAAGAGGGATGTATGAAGTAAATACTAACACTGAATTGACAATGCAGGTATGTGTAGTATGATGATGAGACAAAGACATAATACTTCCAAAGAGGTATGTGCCATGTGTGGTATTTTTGGTCATGTATCTAATGCTTGTCCTTCTAGCAAAAATTTTCTAGGTTTTTCTGAGCAAGCTAATATGATGAATTCTTACATCCTGAGGCCTAAATATAATCCATTCTCAAATACGTACAACACGAGTTGGAGGATCATCCAAATTTTGCTTGGAATTACAATCAGCAATAGGCGAGTTTCAGTAATCAATCGCAGAAACCTTCATTGGAAGAGACGTTAAATAATTTCATCCAATTTTTCCAGAAAAGCCACCAGAATTATGAACAAAGGTTCCAGCAGCAAGAAACATCTATTAGAAAGCTAGAGGTTCAAATATGACAAATAGCAGAGGCAGTACAAGGCCATGTTCCTGGGAAATTACCGAGCCAACCTGAGCAAGCAAATGCAATCACAGAACTACGAAGTGGGAAGGTAATTAACACGAAAATTAATTCTGAATCTAATGAGTCTTTAATTGATCATGCAAGGAAGAATTAAGCTAAGGAAAAGCAATAGAGTGAACCCACGCATAGTGAAGATATTGACTCTACCTATGTTCCACTAAAGCCATATGTTCCACCTATTCCTTTTTCGAGACGATTGAAGAAAAGAAAATGCGATAAGTCATTCTCTGAAATTTATGATATTTTATCTAAAGTTAATGTGAACTTACCCTTGCTTGATGTGATAAGGAATATGCTAGCTTACGCAAAGTTCTTGAAGGATTTGATTACTCACAAGCGTAAGTTTTAACCCAATGAGAAAGTGATGGTTCCTGAAAAGGTAAGTGATGTGTTTCAAAGTAATTTTCCACCCAAATTGAAAGATGCAGGTAGTTTCATCATCAACTTTACTATGGGTGATAAATAGGAAGAACAAGCAATGTGAGATTTGGGGGCAAGTATTAATCTCATGCCTTTACTCCACTTATCTACGATTAGGATTAGGGGGATTAAAGCCGACGACAATGTCTCTACAACTTGCTGATAGTTCAATTAAATATCCAAGATGTATTGTTGAGAATGCCTTGATTAAAGTTGATAAACTAATAATTCATGTTGATTTTGTAGTCTTAGATATGGAGAAGCCATCAACTCATGATAAAGATTTGGCCATTTTGCTCGGCCACCCATTTACGGTGAAAACTAAGACAATGATTGATGTTCAGAATGGCAAGCTCACTATGAGAGTTTTGGATGAAACAGTGGAGTTCTTAGTTTCCGATTCATTGGCGTTTCCCTCATATTCCAATGATTGAATTATAGACCGAGCATTTCGTCTAGCCTAGATGTTAAATACAACACTTCTTGGGAGGCAACCCAAGTTTTTCTTTAAAACTTTGTGTTAAAGGTTTTATTTTTCCAGTATTTTCCAGTTATTTTTCATCTTTTTATTGTTAGATTTTTAGTTTTTGTTACTTGTTTTTTTTTAAGTGTTTTATGGTTTTCTAATGTTGTATTTTAAAACTTTTTGTTTTTGTAGAAAAAAAAAATGGTTCGCTCTGTGGCAAGGAATTCGCATGCCGTGACACAAAGGGCAGAAAAACAAAATTTGGACAGAAAGTTGATGAGCGGCGCAAGAAACTTCACGCCACGGCGCACTACGGCGTCAAGACATTACAAGGCAAATTTATTTTTGTGCCGCGACATGATGCAAATGGCGCTACGACGCCACACAGGTTTTGACGATGTCTCTAAAAGGGGGGTTTTATTCTAATTGTTACACTGAGGACAATGTAGGTTTTTGGTTGGGGGTTGGGAAGTTCTTCCTAACAGTTCTTGACTGAATTTGTGTTTTTTTTATTCGAATTTTTGGTTTTTATTTTATTTTATTTGAGTGTGTTTTTGTTGTTTTCCGGATTAATTTATCTATCAATGATAATAACATGATTGCAATGACATCAACATTTAGAATAAGTCAAATTTCACTTTAGTTTAGAAATAATTCTGGATGTTGGTATTGATGTAGATTGAGACTCTCATGAATGTGGTTTGTTTGGTGGGTTAGTCCTAGCATTTAGGGATTTTTTGTGTGTGACTATTCTTTGACATTTTTGAGATCCCCAAACTCTAGAACCTATTTGATGACCACTTGAGGCAAGATCCTAGACAACACATGACTTAAGAAATGATTAGGCCATCTTTGGACCGTTTGAGCCTTTCAAGCCAAGCCTATGTTTTATTATCTCTAGTCACCCCTTTGTGCCAATATTAAATATATTATCCTTGATTTCCTTTCATTTATGCCACAACAACCTATACTTGTTAACCTTAAAACACATTATCCTACCCATGACTTTTAAGAGAATTTAATCTGAATTTATGCAAAGTGAGAGTGGGAAGTGTGTGTTTTTTCTCAAAATTTGTTGAGGGTATTCAAAAGAATGGGTTGAGGATTATGGTTTGTTGATAATATCAAGGTAAAGAGGGGAGTGATTGTAGAATCCATGCTTCCTAAAAGTGATTATGTGTATAAAAGTTCAAAAAAAAAAAAAAAATAACGAAACGAAACAAAAAAAAAAAAGAAAAAAAAAATGATGAATGAATCAAGGAAGTATGTGAAGTGTGCAAATACATATGTGGTTGGAAAGAGAGAGGCAACAAAGGTTGGGAAAATTTTAGAGAGAATGTGTTATTGTTGAGTGATTATGTTGCAAATAAGTAAGATTAATCCTCTTATTTTGTTTGATTCCTTTCCATTCTTTCATAACCCAATACCCTAGCCTAACGTTACAAGCTCAATAAAGTCCTAATGATCTAAAGTTTTGTGATTGTTTACATTAGTGGAGAGTGGTTTGAAAAGTAGGCCTATGGAGTTTGTCTTTACCGAGTTTTACTCACATTTCGCAATTTATTGGGATCAATTTTTTGTCTATGGATGTTGCATATGAAATTATTTATGGTGTTAGGATTGAAAAAATGTGGATTGATGGATGATTAGATAGTTGAGAATGAGGTGAAATTGATGTTTAGGATGTTCTCAGATTTGAAGTGATGTTTGATTGTTCTCTTTATTGTGTGTGTATGCAATTTCTGAGATGTTTTTATGGATAAATTTGGAATTTTTTTTTTGGTGTTATTTAGGTTTTGTAGGATGTTTGTGGGTAACATCGCTGTAAACCCTCACGAGACTATAACTCATCCATTAGGGGGACCTAAGGGTTTAAAGGCTTATTGCATATGCTAAATGTTATTGTGTCAACCTACGGAAGTGGTTTAGTTTAGGTTAGCTTAGATGGGTTTAGATTTTGTTTTAGATCGCTTCGATTGCTAGGGACTAGCAAGAAGTTGGTTGGGGGTTGTGATGAGTGTTGGGAAGTTCTCTCATACTTAGTGATTTTAAGGGTATTTTGTGTGGGAAGTAGGTTTAATTGGTTAATTTTACTTAATTTCTGTATCTCTTTTGTTTTCAAGAATCATAGGCATGTTTTTTAAATTTTCAGGTATTTAGGTGCTGAACAATGAGATTTCAATCATGCATGTTGAAGAGTTAGGAATTAGAATAGTGTAGGAACAAACGGTTGGAGAATCGGAGCTCAAACAAAGAAGTTATGGTTTTTTGAAGTTTGTTTGCCGTAGAGAAACTATTCACGGGCTAGGGCGCCATGCTGCAACATGACTACGTGAAAGAGTGCACAATTGGGCATAAACTTAATGCCGCGGCGCAATGCGGGAATTTTATTATCGGGAAATTTTCTGCCTGAACATACTTCAGTAAAACGAGTGTAACTTGAGCTACACAACTCCGATTAACCTTATTCTAGTGCATTTGGAAAGATAAGAGACAGGGATAAAACTTTAATTTTTTGGTCGGATCCAGTTCGACCTAGAAGATGTTAAAATTGGTCCAAAAAATATGTTAGTGCATAGAAGACAAACATCTCGTGAAGAAATGGAAAATTACAACTTTTCCAACTCCGGCTCAGTCTTGTTTTATTCCTAAAACACCCTTAGGGTGCGTTTGGTTCTGGAAATGTTTTATTATTAGGAATGTTAGATTACCTTGAGAATATTTAATAACAGTGTTTGGTTAGATAATGTTAAATTGGTGGGTATCTCAAATTAATATGTTTGGTTGGAAGGAATAAAAGATTACTGGAGTATCTTTTTCCTAAATTACCCTTATACTATAGATAATATTATAATAATAATATTATTACTATTTATATTTGTATTTTATATAATAATAATAATTATTATTATTATAATCATTATTATTTAATAGACATATGAGAGCTTTTATGTCCGAAATGATTATTAATTAGGGGTAAAATTGGAATAAGAGTTGGATTATCTCGGTAATCTTTTAATACCACCTCTTAACTTGGTAATCTGATTACCTCCTATATTACTAACAGTAATCACTATTGGTATTAGAAGATTACCGGAATATTTTATTACTTGGTAAACAAACGTGGTAATGACCGGATTAAAAAATAGATTACCGGGACAAACTTTTAATACCCCGAACCAAACGCACCCTTAGTGACCTAAACATATAAATAGGTTTTTTTTTTTTAAATTTTATTGAGGGACTTAAACTTCAACAAGAGAGAGTATATACAAGGGGATCTGCCTAGAGTTTGTCAACTTCTCTTGATTCTTCATGGTTTTGGAGAATTTGAGGTTTGCTTTTTTTATGTCAACGTGTAACTAAACTCTTTACTGGGATCCAATGTAGCCTAATTTGAAAGCTTTATGTTTTTATCAAATTTATTTGTTTTATCAATTCAGTTTGATTCTAGTTTCATTAATTGTTCTTAATTCAATCTTTAATTGATGTTATAGCCTAATCACCTGTAATGTGGATTAATAGATTGTATGAGTTAGGATTAGGCAAATGCCAAATGATAATCTTAAATAGCTCTTTTGAATGAATGGTTTGTATTTGTGCATACGTTTTGACAGATGCAGATTGGTTCTTGATTTCAAGTGTTCTTAGTCTTAATGGGTTTCATTATTTAGGCTAGGGTTAGCCATAGCTAGTTTAAATGATGAGAATACTACGTTAACCCCAAACGTCATATGGTAATACCTTAATTACGAGAGTACGAACCCTAGAAAGTGAATTAAGATAATAATAGATTGATTATTGACGTAAAACTGGATAATTATGGTGAAATTGAATACCTAGGTTTAGTAATCAGATTAAAAGTCAATTAAGTGTTTGTTCTTTATTAATTTGTCAAATTTATTTTATTTTATTTTAGTTGTTTGCTACATTAAATCTTCAAGGTTATTTTAATAAAACATAGTTATTAGGATTATTTAATAACTTACAAATGTTTGTGGGATCGACCCTTGCATGTGCACACTATATTGCGATATCGATTCGTATACTTGCGAGGAATAAATTTGTTCAACAGAGTGCATGTCTTTTAGTTTCTTATAAATGTCATACAAACTTTTTAGTTCAGACATACCTAATGTCTAACTTGAGCTTACTTTACATACGTTTAATCCATCATAACTCTAATATGACAATTAGACAAATAAAGTAGTAAATTATGATAATTTATCATTAATAATACATTTTGACATTATTTTTATCATGTTTTAAACGACGTTAAATAATTTAAGCTTGACTCTCTATTATTACCTAGATAATAAGTTTAAAATCATCTTATCTCCATTCCCACACAGTATAATGAAGGCGATTGCCTGTGTAAGAAGACCAATCTTTTAACTGTCCGACATGCTTTTCAAAATAAATGTATATATATCAACTACATATTTTGTCCAAAAAGTGGGGATGAAAATTTGTAAAGATGAAAACCTCACATATCAAAGACAGAAAAAACGAAAACAACTAGGCAAAGAATTAGAAAGTTTTTATGAACAGTTTGATGGCGAACATAAAAGAAAAAGACAACCAAAACTTTGTAAAGGTCAATGTAGTAAGCCAAAAATGAATACAAAACCTTACCCAAAGCAAAATTATTGGACACCTTATAAGCCAAAATACAAAAAAAAATTGCCTTTTAACCCTAAAAGACACTTAAGAGAATATCTCAATAAAAAAAAAAAAAAAAAGAGAAACAAAACAATATGCATGCTTTAAGTGTGGAAAACAAGGTCACATAGCTAGATATTGCAAGATTAATAAAAAAATTAGCGAATTAATTCTTGATGAAGAAACACTAACTAAACTCCAAATTTTACTAATCGAAAATTCTGATTTAGAATCAAGTGAAAGAGAAATGACTTATGACAACCAAATAGACGAAATAGCAAACTCCACTGACCACACAATAAACGCCTTAACTAAAGACCAAGAATTTCTACTAGAAGCAGTCAATAAAATTGATGATCCTCTTCTAAGAAAAGAATATCTAGAAAAATTAAAAAATAGTTTTGATAAACCTATAAAAAGAATAGACACACATAAAGTCTATAGCTTTCAAAATATTGTTGATAAATTTGAAAAACAAGAAAGAAAAACTTTAACTCTTGAAGATTTAACAAAAGAAATCCAACAAATGAAAATCGAAATAAAAGAATTACAAGAACACAAAAAACAATGTTTGAAACTGATAATTCTACAAAACAATAAAAGACAATAATTCTGGCAAACTCGATGAAGAAAATAATGAAGAATTTATAAACCTATTAGCCCAGATAACCTATCAAAAATGGCACATAAAAGTCAAAATCTTAATCAACAATGAATTTGTCTTAGAAACAGTTGCTCTGTTTGACATAGGAGCACATATAAACTGCATTCAAGAATGATTGATTCCTACAAAATATTATGAAAAAACAGTTGAATCTGCCAAATCTACTAATGGGTCAAAACTCAACATAACATACAAATTATCACAAGTCCAAATATGTAATCAAAATATCTATCCAAAAACATCATTTTTATCAGTAAAAAGCTTATCAAGATCAATGATAATAGGAACGCCATTTATCAGTCTAATCCAACCCTTTAGGGGGCATTTGGTTAAGGGAATATTAGATTACTGAGAATGTTAGATTAAAAGGAGGATAGATTACTTGAAAGATTATTAGGAATCTAGGATGAAATGTGTTTGGTTGGAAGGTTTAGGATTGTAGGTATATTAGATGAATATGTTTGGTTAGATATTATAAATTAATAGGTATATTATGTAAATTACTTAATTGCCCCTATTTTTAAATATGATTATTATATTATTATTT
>WYDK02066435.1:0-11216 GCA_009867345.2 Toxicodendron radicans | reverse complement strand
AACTAAGAAAATGAATGAGAAATTAACTAAACTACTATAAAAACAAACCTAAAAACACTCAAATTATGCACTTATCACTTAACAATAACCAAATAATACCCATAACTCATAACAATCAGGAACATCAAATAATTTCACCCAAATCACTCAAACCAAAAATTCCACCCTAAAACCTTTGTCACTACTATAATCTAATCCAATTTCTCATATCAATATCGGATAACTCTTGACTGATATTCATTGTCTGATTAATATCATTGTCTTCATTCCCTATCTTTTCACTCATTTCGCCACTCCTAAAATCATCTTTAATATTTGACATATAAATGTCTTAACTTATGTTCAGATCAAAATAACATACATTTTTGTTGATAGTCGTATGCTCATTACTTGCACTTTGTTGTTCGACCTAAAGAGCAAACCAAAATGTTTTTAAAATCGGAGTTAAGCTAAAATATGTTGTCAATGACAGTAAACAATATCAAACAGTGATTGTACCTGACTTGTAACAATTGAGCTGGTGTTGTTTGTTGATCAACCTCATCTTTTCCCTCTCCGACCTCTTGCTCTACTTCGAGCTTCTCCGCCTCGACATGCTTGTTAATTCTTGGCTACATTATTTTGGTGGAGTTCGCGTCGTTATCTGTATCGATTACTCCATGGACGTCCATGACTCCGAGTCACAAATAAATCAAAGACAATTATATTTCTTCATATGTTGTCAGCATCTAGTTGCCTCACATAACGTCATCCGAGTTCTCTTCTTGCACATTCACCCCATCATGTCAATTCAACAATTATGCCTTCAAGTCTTCCAACCTCTTGTCCAGATACTCCAACTTGTTCCTGTTGTCAACACAACAATGATATGCTTCTTGAAATTTCTTATCCATCCTCCTATACTTTTCATACTCTTCTGTCATGTGCAGATATCATCCTATCAAAAACATATAGTTGTGTCGTCGATAAAAGTCTTTCCTCCACCTCCTTATCAGATAACGCTCATTGATCATTTTAATGTCTTTCATAGACAATATCTTAAAATATGGCAATAGAGGATCCCCTTTGATTCAAATTTCCTGCAATTACATTAAAATTTGAAAAGGAAAGAAAAATTAAACATTAAAATTTTACTTTGTCTGAATGAAACAAAACATAATGAAACCAATATTGCACGGGAACCGTAAACCAAATTCATTTCCCATTTCCAATAACTACAATGAAACCAAATTTTCAAAAAGCTTAATTTATAATATGTAATTTTAGTCAATTATAGAATATTCAAGTTCCAACCTATATCACTCATAATTTTAGTAACATTTACTATATACTAAAGTAACTACAATATATTACTCATGTCGATAACATTTCGTTAATGTTAGACTATAAAATATGTACCCTAAATTCATAATTCAAACCTTTATCACACGTAAAAGACTTTGAAAATTTTGAAAGAAAGTAAAATGGGGATTATCACATGTAATACTTTTGAAAAAGAAAGAAAAAAATTTATGCACGAACTTGCAATTACACCTCAACAGTTGTCCATCTTCTATATACTCAACTTCACAAGCGAACTCCTTGCGATACTAGTCATTCACTATACATTTCTCTGTCACCTTGAAATTCTCAACACCATCTTCTTGCACTTCTTATCGATATGCAGAGTTACATTGTTGTACAACATGAGCCTTATCTTGTCCTAAACAACCTTGAACATTCTGTTTGTGAATGCTCGTTGAAACTGCCTCTCCCATTCAAATTCAGAAATGCACTTAATCATTATGTCTTTATTGCTAAAATCAACATAAAACTCCTTCTCCATCTTATCGCACATAACAATCTCGTATTGATCCACAACTTGTTTAAGCGTGCTCATCTAATTCACGTACCCATCAAAATATGCATGTATGCCCTCACTCCTTTGAGTTGATAGCATTCCGGCCCAGAATATGTTGTTCAAATAGATTGGCACCCAATTTGCCCTCTCTTTGAAAAGCTTCGACAACCATTCATTTTCATGTTGCCCATGCCTCTCCACGAATCCATTCGAATTGCTCTCAAACATCTCAACATATGACAACTATAAACTCACGAACCACAGTACCATAGTCTGCAACACTCTTAAACTTCTTTGGGACTTTACATAGAATATGCCACAACAATATTGGGCATGACTTCTGAGATGGCTTTCTTGATACTTTCTCATTGATCAGTCATTATCGCTTTTGGATGAAAATCTCCTATTGCTTACAGCCAACAAGTGAACAACCATTTTAAAATTATCAACATCCTCGTGTGAAATCAAGGCACAACCTAATCGAATGGATTGTCCATGGTGGTCGATGCCCAAAAATGTCGCGAATGACATTTGTACTGGTTCACTAAGTATGTCGAAGCTAACAGCATCATTGATCTCTTCGTAAGTAGCTTTGGAACGAGGATGAACCCAAATGACATTGGACAACCTAGAATCACTGTCAACATCAATCAAGTGAAAAAAAATCTCTATCCCTCTGTTGCACCCTCAAGAATATTTGGTGGATTAACTCATCATCACCTTCACTGAGTCTTAACCTCTCTTTTTTTCAATGAAATTGCGAGAATCCTTTGGCAAACATGTTAGATTCTCTAGCCCACTAGATTGTTCTTCAAGTAACCTAATGCTTTTGCAAGGCCTGATCCCATTAATATCATTAGCCTTTAGATTTCTCCTCACTTAAGGATTCAAATTCCCGTGCCTTGCCATGAACCTACACATTGATGGATCCATTGTCTGAACTTTTATAACCTACCACTTTCCATTAGATCTTAGAATCACGCTTAACCTAGTAGAACAATTTGTCCTCTTCGGGACTTCTCATAATAATATGTTCTCCTTCCTTTGTCACAACTAATAGTTTGATATCTTTGATCACCATTCCTCGCTTTACATGATGATTTCTTCACAATAGCAAAACCTTTATATTTTGCATGCTCTTTATATGCCTTGAAGAGAGATTCCAACCTACGGAAAAACATACTTGGCCGAGGACCATGTTCAACAGTCGCTTTAGTTTCATCAGTACTTGCTTTGGTATCCGAATTTACAATTTCATTGCCATGGGTCACTCCATCCTCGTTCACGTCATAGGTCATTGAGTTGTCATCGAGTTGTCATCTTCATTGTTGCCGAAAATTGCTATTCCACTATTGCGTTTCACTCTTCGGATTCCATACTTTCCTTCCAAATCGAACAATGAATAATGCTTTCCTTCCAACATGAAAATCAACACTTATTAATAAATAAAAAACATACCAAACGAAATATGAACACTTAGATTACAAAGCAAACTTCCATAGTTGTCTAAGTTCTTAATTCTTACATTACAAAACAAACTTCATGATTTCTCTTTAAAATAAACCAATTTCATTACAACTTCTCTAGCTGCTAAATGTTTACATGGCAACCATTTTGGTCTTAAATTTCTTTCTTTCCTTTTTAAAGTCCGAGAATGTCAATACTAGATTTTTTTTCATATTTAACTGTTAATGAAATTAAACATAAATTAACTTAATTAAACTGTATAACCCTTGAAACAGTAATTTAATCAATAATTGGTTTTTTTCTCAAAGAAAAAGAATAAGGCAAAAGTGAAATTATTAATAAGAAGATTGGAATACGAGATAAGTCAGAAGGGAAATTTATTATAATGGAGTTGATTATTAGTAATAATAAATTTTATATTTAACCCTCTGATGTTGTAAGAATTTATAAAATTGTGTAATTAATAGAAAACAAATAGAAAAATATACGAAGACCATAGAACAAATAATATATATATATATATTTCAATCCAGTGCTCTTACCTATTTGAAAATATTATTTCTTCAAATAAAAAAGGAATTATTGTCCATTGTCCCCAACTTTCCTTCTCAAAATCCTAATTGTTTTGAAAGTAAAAAGTGGTCGTTACAAAATCTCTCAACAGTTAAAACGTAATATTCTTCACTACAAATACGAAAACAAGTATTGGATAACGATAATTTTCTCTTATTCTTCTTCAAAACTCTTAGGTTTTCATATATGAACATTTTTTATCTAGCTTTCTCTATTTTATCACAATATGAACTAGACTTTTGTATCCAGCTATCTCTATTTTATCAATATACAAAAAACATTCTGATCAATATACAGAAAATAGTAATATACATAAAGCAATTTTTATCCTGTTCTCTATATTTTATCAATATTCATATCAATATACAAAATACGTTCAGATCAATATACATAAAACATTGATATACGGAAAACATTTTTTATACAACTCTCTCTACAAAATACATTTTTTTATCCACACAACATTCAGATCAATATACAAAAAAACATTTTTTTTTATCCAGCTCTATCTATTATCCACACAACATTCAGATCAATTACAGAAAACAATTTTATATGAACTAGCATATTCATTTGTTGGCGAAAATGAGATAAAACAGTGTACCTTTGTATGAAACTGTGTTGAAAATCAATGTGTTTCACTTCGGGTGCTTCTCATAAGGGATATTACACCTACAAACGATTTTGACACAAGAAAAAAGCATGCACAACCTCGATCATCGTCCACATCCATGCATTTCTACCCGACTAATCATCACATTGCTAAGACAGTCTTTATCATTGTATATACCTTCTTTATATCGTACCAACACCCGCGAGATTATTAACTCTATTTCTTTCAATGTTCATGGCAAACACAAAAATTTCATTGCACCCATCTATTCATAAACTTGTAGCTTCATTCATCTCATTTTTTCCAGCATTTGCTGTAATGAGCCACTGCAGTTTGCCTTTTTTTTTTTTTTTTTTTTGATCGTGAAGATGAAGATCAAGATGTAGAATTTTGAGTTTACATGTTTTTTTTTTTTAAATTTAATTATTACAATAAATTAATTTCAACTTCTATTCTTGGAAATATTGAAGTAATTAGGGATGAACGGGTCTAGGTACCCAACACTATTCCGGTTCCGATTCCGGTTCCAGTTCTGGGTACCCTCTAAAATTCTATACCCCTAATAGTTTAAAAAAATAATAAATATACCCCTAAAAATTACAAATACGCCCAAACAGTTTATAAAAATTATAAATACACCCTGGTTACCCGTCGGTTCCACCTCGGGTGTCTGGACCTCGATTACGGTTCCAGTTCCCTATTCAAGAAGTGGAGGAACCTGAACCAAAACCGCACGGTATCGGTTCCGAAAAATTGAAACCATAACCTATCTTGTGAAGGCTAGTATCTAGTAAGTTACGGTTTCGGTTTCGGTTCTGATTCTACCAACTACTCATGTTTATCCCTATAAATAATCTTTAATTTTTTCTCATCTTTCCATAATATCAATGGAGGGAATTATTTTCCCTTCAAAAGGCAGGAATTAGGAGCAAAAATAATTTTTTTTATTAAGAGGAAATAACTTATTCCCACCTAAACTATAACATTATTCCAAATTCCCACCCCCATTATCATTTATTCCAAACTCCCACCCTTAAACCTTTGATTTTTGATTTTTTTTTTTGGTAATTAGATTTTTGATTTTTTGACAATAGAAAATTTGGATGATCATGTAAAAACCTAAAAATGCCCATACAGTTATTAAATATACCTAAAATAACATTGACTAATTCAAAAAGTTATTGAAGCATAGTTTATTGTGATAGTTATTAAATATGAAAATTACAGTAGAACAATAAAATTCAAAAAGTGATTGAAACATAGTTTATATTGATCAATATTTTTGTATTAGCAGCCTAATGCATAATAAAAGGAAAAAAAAAAAGAACATTTTAAAGAATTATACAGTTTTACATATTTTCACTTAATTTAGTTATTTTACACTTCAATTTTATTCTAGGTATATTTAATAACTATGAGGGGCATTTTTGAGTTTTTATATGACTATCCAATTTTTCTATTGTCAAAAAATTAAAAGTCTAATTATCAAAAAAAATAAAAAATAAAAAATCAAAGGTTTAAGGGTGAAAATTTGTAATAAATGATAATAGATGTGAGAACTTGAAATATTATTATAGTTTGGATGGGAATAAATTATTTCATCTTTTATTAAAGGGAAAATTTATAAATTTATCTTCCAAAAAAATAGCATGTTCCTTTTGTTATTTGATGGAAAGATGTGGCAATTAGAAGAGTTGAATTGGGGTTTGTGTGCTCTTAAATTTGATACCTGACAGCTGGAATGTAGACCACAGCTTTTATTTAATTTGGATTCTTTTCATATCCTCCACAAGTTCTGAGAGTGATAATATTTTTGATTCTTTTCTTCGTGTCAAATCTTGAGCTCTTGCCTTCAAGGTTGAAAGACAACATCTCCACCACCAGAGAAGATCCAAGATTGACAAGCGAGTGATAATATTGTGTACGCAAGTAGCTACTGATTTTTTAGGACGACAATTGAGTGCCATACATAAATAAATAAATAAAACCAGTGACGTAGCCGAAGATAATGAGTTTTTTTGCGCCCACTCAATTTAAAAAAAAAATCAAAAGTTATTAAAAATTTATAAAAGTTATAATTTTAACTTCACAAAAATAATTATTAATTAACATTTCTCGCTTTATTATTTTCTCTTATATTATCTTTTTCTTTTGATTGAATATTCAAGATAAACTATTAATTTTATTACAAAGTAAGATGATTGTCTTATTTCATATATAATTATTAAATGATTGTTTTATTTCATATATTGAGAAAAAGATATTTGGTGGAATTCTCAATGAAACAATTATGCAACTTTCGTCGAGGATAATTGTAGAATTGATAATTTGGTATTTATAACTTTTAAAAATATATTTTGTATGCTTAGTACTTTAGTATATTTTTTTATTATAAATTTATCCACTTAAATATTTTTAATCCACTCACTAAAAATTTTGACTACGTCACTGAATAAAACAATCTAGAGATTCAAAAAATTGAAATAAATTACACATCTTTAATACTTCAAAACTTATAGACTCATGGTGCATGGAGAAAACTTAACGTGGTATTAATTGTGAAGTCAATGTAACATAATAGATTTTGCAGCTTAATTCTTGTCAATAATATCTTTTAAATATAATCTATTATCTTAAAACCAGTTTGATTGGACTTATCTACTAAGTCAAAAGAGTTTATTCAAAGTTATAACTACTTTTAAAATTTTAGATTATTTGGTTGCATTTCATAAAAGCTTATAGAAATTAAAAGAAGTTATTTTATGATTTATGAGAGAGCTCTTTTTCGCAAACTTGAAATTTAAATAATATCCTTAATATATTTTATATATTTGACTTAAGTTTGTTTCCCTTTTTTAGTAAATTAATTCTAGAAAACTCTTTTATATTTTCTTAACCTCCTAATCAAACTCAATCCAACCCTAAATGAAAATCAACACATTCCAATTAATTAACTGAGGGGTAAAAGTTTATTTGGATTCAGTTTGGGGGTAAACAGAGAAAGAAAGAAAGAATTGGGGCAACTCCGAGTCCAATTCAGGATAAGTTGTTTTTAAATATTGAGTTGAATCAGTTGTTCAGCTTCACCCTGTAGTCCTTTCCGAGAAAATTTTACACCACTCTAAAGTTAGAAAAATGTCCAACATCCTGCACGTATTTGAGCTAAAATCAATCTTATTGCACCCCTGGTCCTCTCTCGTTTCACTTCTTCTCCTCATATTCGTTACAAAATGGTGCTTCTTCATCTACACAAGAAGAAACAAACATCACTTCCCACCTGCACCGTCAAAGCTTCCAGTTATAGGCAATCTCCACCAGATAGGTTTGCTTCCTCACCGCTCTCTCCATTCCATGGCTCAACGCTATGGCCCCATCATGCTTTTGCACCTCGGCAAGGTCCCAACACTCGTGGTTTCCTCCGCGGAATTGGCTAGAGAGATCATGAAAACTCACGATATCATCTTTTCTAATAGACCCGATTCCAAAATACCTAGAAGACTTTTGTATGATTGCAAGGACTTGTCGTTGGCCCCCTACGGCGAGTACTGGAGGCAAATGAGGAGCATATGTATGTTGCAGCTTCTTAGTATGAAAAGGGTTCAGTCCTTTCGAGTCATCAGAGAAGAGGAGACTCATCTAATGTTAAAGAAAATCGAAGAATCTTGTGAATGTTCTTCTCTAATTGATTTGAGTGAAGTGATTGCTTCACTAACTAATGATATTGTATGCAGAGTTGCTTTTGGCAGGAAATACAGTGAAGGGGAAGGTGGGAAGAAGTTTAAGAAGCTTTTGGAGGAGTTTGGCGAATTGTTGGGTGTTTTCAATGTGGAAGATTTTATTCCATGGCTTGGTTGGCTAAATTATGTGACTGGTTTGGAGGCAAGAGTGGAGAAAGTTTTTTGGGAATTTGATGATTTTCTAGATGGAATCGTGGACGAGCATACGAAGAAAAAAGTAGCTACGACAGAAGATCAAAAGGATTTTGTTGATGTTCTGCTTGAAATTCAGAAAGACAGCAAAAGTGGTGATTCTGTGGATAGAGATGGAATAAAAGCTATAATTCTGGTGAGGATACTAGCCTTATTCCTACATTTTATTTTCTTAAATTCACTTGAAAGATTTTTTCCTGTCAATTATGGAGATGATTTCCACCGTAATTTTCAAAAGAAACAGAAGATTTTGCGTTCTAACTTAAAAATGTTCTGTAATCTTTTCCAACTAAATGTTTCAGAAAAAGAGAGAAATAGAAAAATCATATTCTGTAAAAGAATCGGAATCGGAATTTGATTTCTCTAAACCATGGCTGTAGCTGACGGCCAAATCACCAAACACCATTACTGGTGTTCAGATTATTATCTTCATTTTCTAGATGGGTAGACTCCTTAGAGAAATTCACAAGTTATTCCCTTCAAGCCAAATGCACAAATTTATAATTTCTTATTGTTTGGTACGGATATTGATTGTTCAAATCTGATATATATGTAGTCTATATGTCATATTTTGTAGGATATGTTTGCTGCTGGGACTGATACCACATATACTGCCTTGGAGTGGGCAATGACAGAGCTACTAAGGCACCAGGAAGTCATGAAGCAAGTGCAAAATGAAATAAGAAAAATTATCGGAGGCAAACCCAACATAAGTGAGGATGACTTGGAGAAAATGCACTACCTCAAAGCAGTGATCAAGGAATCTTTTCGATTACATCCCCCTGTCCCATTATTAATTCCACGAGAATCAACTGAGGATGTCAAAGTTCAAGGTTATGACATATTAGCCAAAACAAGAGTAATTATCAATGCTTGGGCAATAGGAAGGGATCCAAAGTATTGGGAAGAACCACAAGAATTCAGACCAGAGAGGTTCCTCAGTTCTTCCATAGATTTTAAAGGACAAGACTTTCAGTTAATTCCATTTGGTGCCGGTAGAAGGGGCTGTCCTGGAACTATATTTGCTAATGCCACAATTGAGCTAGCATTAGCGAGTCTTTTGCACAAGTTTGAGTGGGCAGTGCCGAGTGAAGCAGGAGGACCGCTCTTGGATGTATCAGAATCTCCTGGAGTTGCAGTTCGCAGAAAATTTCCTCTTCTTGTTGCTGCAACTCCTCGCTCTCTTTAGAGTGAGCAAAAAGCTAAGACTGAAGAATGCAATTGTACACCAAATTGAACTTAATTGTGTGCTTCTAATACCTTCTTGTGTAATAGTTAATAAAGATAATTCAATATATGATTAAATGTCTCTCCATCTCCAACATTAAACAGGAACGCACACTCATACAAAATCTCCACTGAGACCAGTGTGATCCTTTGTTAATTAAGGATTTCTTTTTATCTTCTTTCCAACTTTTACATGTAGGTTGGACAAATTTTGAACGGAATAGTGAATAGACTCATGAGACAAAATGCTATTAAATTCGATTATACCCAAGTCAGTATTTATCTTTTGGGTTTCTTAAATTATATGAACTTGATCAAAAAAACGTATCAGTGCTTGGCGATTTTAATGCCCAACAGAGGAGTATAAAGGACCCAAACCAGCAAAAACGGAGAGCCAAACGAAAGCAGGTTTCATGGAGACCTTTAGGTTTGGCAGCATTTCTCGATTAACTTCTGGTTCCCCAACTTGCCACCTGCCTTTCTTCTTCATGCTTTGCTTGTTTTAAGCCAATTACGAAAATAACACTCTATTTTCATATATAGTAATTAAATAATTTAATTTATTTTGAACATATTTTCCTCCTTTTCATTTAAAAACATCTTACATGAATATATGGATGGATTCTGAATTTTAAATTTTTATAAAAAGTTTATGAATTGAGCATGACTCATTTCTCACTACTTTATTGGGCATGCTTTGTTGCATGTGTAATGCTTATAATTTATATTAAGCAAAGTCTAGAAGCATGAAAACCAGCCACTTATATTTTAGTTTTACTAGCCTTTAAAGATATTCCCATTTATTTACTTGTGTCTTAAAATAAAATTACCCGAATTAAACTATATATTAAATCACTACCATAACCCCAATAAATAATATCGATTAGTAGTTGGATGTTATTGTCGGTGAAGCAGTGGAAAATGCATAGTTGAATTTTGTTGTATAAAACTCACTACAAGAAAACTGCCTTTTATCGACAGATATTTCTGTCGGTAAACAAGGAAAATTTGTCGGTAACCTAATTTACCGACGGATTATCAACGAAAACTTTCGGTCGTAAAAATACTCATCGTTAAAATTTTAACGACGGAATTTCAAATTCGTTGTTAATTAACAATGGAATTATCCGTCGTTAAATCCACCATATTGCGTTGCTAAAACGTGGGATGAAATGAGGTTAGGACGATTTCTTGAAGATGGAATATCCGTCGGTAGTTAACGTCAGATTAACGACGTTTGACAAATTGAGTGAAAAAAATGTATAAATAAATATCGAAAAATATATATATATATATACATATCTAGTTCAATAAAATAAAATCTCAATAATAATAGTAAAGAATGAGTAAAAAAAATTTTGATTTTGTACAAAACAGTAGTCATGTGGATGGGGTGCTGTCGTCCGTATCAGGTGGAAACCGAGGTGGATGAGGCATGCCCAAGGTGGCTAACATGCTGTGGACGTAATCCTCAAACTGTTTCCTACTGGCCTCCGCCTATGTAAACCTGCTCTGTAAACTCTCCAAGCGTGCATCACGCTCAGCTATCTCAGCCTGTAGGCGGGCC
>WYDK02066399.1:0-11219 GCA_009867345.2 Toxicodendron radicans | reverse complement strand
TCTACTATGTAAGCAAGAGGTTAGTGGATGCAGAAACAAGGTATCCGAAAATGGAGAAATTGGTATTGGCGTTGGTAACGGCGTCAAGAAAATTAAGGCCATATTTTCAGGCGCACAGAATACATGTCCTAACAAACTTCCCACTGAGGAAAGTGCTCCAGAAGCCTGAAACATCGGGCAGATTGATCCAGTGGTCACTTGAGCTAAGCCAGCACGACATTACATGCTTATCAAGGACAGCAATTAAAGGTCAGTTCTTGGCCGATTTCATTTCCGAGTTCTCCTACCAACCCGGAGAAGAAATGACCTCTTTGGAATCAAATGGAGGTAAGGTCGCCAATCCCGAGATCACCAAAGTAGAGTCAAATTGGCAGTGAAAACTATATGTAGATGGGTCCTCCAATGACAAAGGGGCGGGAGCCGAACTGTTGTTGGAAAGTCCCGAGGGAGCAAGTTTCCGGGTTGTTGTTAAATTCGCCTTTGCTGCTTTAAATAATGAGGCAGAGTATGAAGCATTATTGGCGGGCATCGAGCTGGCAAAGGAAATGGGTGCGGAGTCACTCGTAATTTTGAGTGATTCGCAACTAGTCGTGAATCAAGTGACAGGGGAGTATCAAGCCAAGGAAGAAAGAATGGTCGCCTACTTGCAAAGGGTGAAGCTCAAGCTGGAGCCCTTCAAATATCATGAGATACGGCAGATTCCGAGGGAGCAGAATGCAATAACAGATGCTTTGGCCCGCCTGGCCTCCTCGATGAAAGATAAGGCCGCCGATTCAATACCGGTAAGAACCATCCTGAAATCAAGTATCATTTTGAATGAAGTGATAATGGAGATCGGCCAACGATACAGCTGGATGGACAGAATCAAGGCATATTTAAAAGATGGTACCATGCCTGAAGATAAGGGCGAAGCACGAACTCTGCGGGCAAAAGCAGCTCGATACGTCCTAATGAATGACAAGCTGTACAAACGAGGATATGACTCCCCGCTACTCAGATGTGTCGACAAGGAAGATGCGGACTACATTATAAGGGAAATCCACGAAGGGATATGTGGGAACCATTCCGGGGGACGAGCCCTTGCCTACAAAGTGTTGTGCCAAGGTTATTACTAGCCGACAGTTTATAAAGACGCGGCGGACTTTGTCCGAAAGTGCGATAGATGCCAGAGATTCTCAGACATCCGGCGGGCTCCCCCACAAGAACTCACAACCTTGACCAGTCCGTGGCCCTTCGCGATCTAGGGGATCGACCTAGTAGGCCCGCTACCGTAGGGGAAAGGTGGAGTGAAATTCCTTGTAGTAGCTGTTGATTACTTCACAAAGTGGGTAGAAGCCGACCCTCTAACAACAGTGACGTCGGACCGAATGAAAGACTTTGTATACAAAATATTGTGTGTCGGTTCAGGCTCCCACACACCATAATAACTGATAATGGGAAACAGTTCGACAGTGAGGACTTTTTTTCTTTCTATGAAAGTTTGGGAATCAGAAAAAGTTTCTTGGCTGTGTATCAACCTCAAGCAAACGGGCAGGTTGAAGCTGTAAACAAAGTGATTAAGCACACCTTGAAGAAGAAGCTCGACGATTTGAAAGGAAGATGAGCAGATGATTTGCCTGAGGTTTTGTGGTCATACAAGACCACGACGAGAACTTCGACTGGAGAGATGCCTTTTTCCCTGGCATACGGCTGCGAAGCTATGGCTCCGGTCGAGGTTGGGGTAAAAACCTTCTGGAGGGAAATGTTCGATGAAGACATCAATGATTCGTTGATGAGATTGAGACTCGATCTAATAGAAGAACATCAAGCAAAATCACAAATTCGGCTTGCTTCTTATCAGCAGCGAGCTAGAAGGTATTTCAACTCCAAGGTCAAAAATCGAGAGTTCGAAAAGGGAGACCTGGTATTCAGAAGGATAGTCCCCGTCGCGAAAAATGCGAACTGGGGGGTGCTCGGCCCGAAATGGGAAGGACCATTCAGGGTCGCCGAAAAGATCAAGCCAGGGACTTATCATTTAGAATGTCTGAACGGAACGGCAGTTTTGAGAACATCATAGTATTCGGCCTAGTCCGGATTCACTTTTTCCTTATTCTTTTTGTTATGTCAAATTTCCTTGTAATTGGGCGGAGTCCGCCTTCATTATTAAATAAATGATGTTATTCAGAAGATATTCTATTAAATTGTACCAATCCGCATAAAGAAAAAACTGCCATTTGAGCCCGATCGGCGAAAGGTATTAACCGCGCCCTTACAGAGGCTCTTTATGAATCAATCCGAAGTCCGAGCTCATTACGGCGAAAAGGTCTTAACCGTGCCAAAAATGAGTCTCCCAGATAAAGTTCTCATCGCCCGGCAAAATTGTACCTCGAGAAGATAACCGAGGAAAACGTATGCCAAGGGGAAATATATGAAGTTCCGAGCGACCTCTACCTAAACATGTTTTTAAACAAAGTTAAGAAGGTCATAAGAACTCCTTCGACACTTGGGAAAATTTGAGGGAAAAAATCCCGAAAGAAAACCAAGTTAGAGCGAACTGACTTCGAAGAAACACAACAGTTCAAAAAAAATCTCAAAAAAGAGAAACAATGTGGAAGTGCGATGTGAATGTCAAAATGTCATTTCTAGATGGCTCTAAAGGCGAGCTTGTACAACGTTTGTATAAAAAAAAAACAACAAAAAGCAAAAGGGAAAGAAAAATCAGGAGGCAGGCGCGGCGCCCTCGTCAGCTGGGGCTTCCGGAGCGGGCAAAGGAATGTCCTCGACCGGAAGGTCAGCGGTGGCGGAGACGTCCCCTTCGGCAGACTGCTCAGGTAGACTGTCAACCTCGACATCAGCCGACTCGCTACTCTCCGAATGAAGCTCTTCTTCTTCGAGCTCGTCAGCTCCGACCTCTTCGGCCTCAGGTTCAGGCTCATTGTCTTCCGGGTACACAAAAGTGCCCCCAGAAGCTTCGCACCGGAATCGGTCAACCTCCGTGCGATACTGCTTTGGAAGGAAAGAGAAGTCTCGGCTGGGATCCGCATCAAACATAGCTTTCACCAAGTTTAAAGACGTCTCCCAGAGGTCGACAGCATATCTCCTCGTCGCCTCCTCACAGTAGCCCTGAGGTGACCAATCTTGGCCTTTTTAGCAGAGTGCACCTCCCGAAGGTGATCTATCTGATACCTCCGCGCCGACAGATCCTTGTTCATCCACCTCGCGCAGGACTTAGCTTTCAGGAGCTCGGCCAAAAGCTTGTCATTCTTATGGGCGAGTTTCCCCATTTCAGAGCCAAGGATCTCCTTGTCTGCCTCAGCCTTATGCCTCGCCTCCTCAGAAACAGCGAGCTTGTCCTCAAACTTTTTCTTGGCCTCCTTGCCAGAAGCTTTTAGCGCAGCAAGCTCGCTCTCTAAATCCTTGATTTTTTGGTTAAGGAGGCGAGTTTCTTCGTCCGCTTTCTTTTTGGCTTCGACGGACTCCTGAATTGCTACCTTAGCCTCCTCCAGAGTATCATAGTGGGCGAGGTTCAGATGAGCCAGCATACTACACGCTTGAGAAGTGTGGCGGTCAGTTAAAAAAAAACGATAATGCATGAAGCAAGCGAGGTCGAACAGATTACCTTGCCCACTACCCAGGCATTATTATACAGTTGGCTATGGGCGGGCAGATTGATGAACTGCTCCCACAGTTTGTCCGGCATTGACTCCTTTATCAGTGACGCCCCGATCGTGACCTTGTCGGGGAGAGACCCGATCAGTGCATATATTTTCTTGTCCAACTTTTTGCTGTCGCACTCAACTCCGTGGCGAGCAGATGCCTCAACCACCACTTCCTTGCCCTTTGACACTGGGGCCTTGGTGGTCTTCACAGGGGGCCGAGCTTATCTTTGGGCCCGCGGCGGTCTCCTTGGTCGCCTTCTTGGCGCTCGGAGCCTCTAAGGACGGGCCCCCAGCTCGCTTCACCCTAGAAGCCCCTTGAGGTGTCGGGGCCGGTGTAGCGATGACAATGGAGGTCAGAGGAACAGGAACCTCCGAGATCGCTACCACTGGGGTAAGTGCCGCTGGAGTAGTCGCCACTAGCGGGGAGGCAAGGCTACTCCCCCCGGCCGAAGTCGTGCTCTTTTTTTAGGACGAGCGAGCCTCATGGGTTGTTGGCTTGGCAGCATATTTAGGTTTTGCAAACAAGTGTTATACATTAATGAAAGATCAGTGGGTGCGGAATTGAAAACAACAGCCCGACACTTACTCCCCATCTTGCGAGGCAAAGAAATGTAGGCGATGGTGAATTTTGTAGACGCCGGGCAAAAACCGTATTTGATCAGGTTCGAAGTATGGACGAGTTGCCTGACTTCTCTCTGACTCTTCGGAAGCGAGCTGAATTGGTCGAGCCGGGAAGTGTCAAAATTCGCAGGAGGTTGCCTGTTACGGTTCGCTACAAAAAGCAAAGAGAGATGTGCAAGAGGGAAAAAGGTTAGTCAGTCTAAATACTAATAAAAATGAAGAAGGCAACTATAAAATGGCGCCGTGAGAGTGCACGGCGCACTTACATGTGTCTCCCTGAAAGACGCCGTCTCCAGCCCACTCAAAGAAAAAATAATTAGAATCCCAGTTCTTGATTTTGCCCGGGATTTTGGCCAAGCCGTTAAATCTTTTACCGGCCTTCGACAAATAATAGGTGTTGTCCTGGCCATTTTTTATTTTATACAAGAAAGCGAGCTCGTCAATGGTGAGGTCGCTCTGGAAGTAAACCTGGAAGGCTATAAATAGCCCTATGACTATGAGGTATGAGTTCGCCGTCAGCTGAAGCGGGGCGAGGTCATAATATTGTAACACGCCCAAAATAAAGGGATGGGGCGGAATGGAGAACCCGCATCTAAGCAGGGTTTCTGTTATGGAACACCAGCCCGCAGGGGGCATTTTCTGGAGATACCCCGCTGGCAGCATCAAGGGGGTTTCAATAGAGTGGCATTTTCTAATATCAGCGAGGTCTTCCTCGCCTACTGAAGTAGATGGGTCCTACTGAAGCAGATTGTCGTTGCGGCGAAGTTCGAGATTTGAATGTCACCGCAACGAAGTTCTTGATTAGGGATGTCGCCGCGGTGAAGTTCGTATGAATAGTAAAGTTCATTATTTCCATAATGTTGCCGAGGCAAAGAAAGGTCTTCGTTGCAGCGACAAACTCTCTGGTTTGGTGGCATATTAGGGGTGTAAATGCAAGGTTTGAAATATGTCAAGTAGATAGAGGTGTGAATGCAATAAATCAAAGGTCGAGGGACCTAAGTGAGATACTGGAAAACTATAAGGGGTTAATTGAAAGACTAGGAAAGTTTAGGGGATAAATGGTAATAGTGGAAAAGTTGAGGGGGTAAAATGATATTTTCCAAAGAGGGACTAAATTGATATTTACCAAGAACCAAAGTTTTATGGAATTTTTATGAGTGATTGGTATTTAGGTATAAGAGGGTTTTTATTATAAAGGAAGTTAAATTGACCTCCTAATGTTAGTATAATTGATGATTGTCATGGTTTACCTCAAGGAGACCTCGACAAGGAGAATTCTTTGGATCTCGATCAAGGAAGATGTGCATGACAGCAACTCTAATCAAGTGAGTGGATTACCAAATTCCTTTAAGATCTTAAATTTGGTTTTAAGATGTTTAAATATGTATTGTGATACATTTATATATATGTTTGGCATGAGCGTTTGGTACGCATGGCGAGGATAGAGAAATGACTAATTATGGTGTAATGTTGATAAATCAAAATATGAATGAGCTTATAAGGAGTCGATTTGGGAAAATGAGATGAATTAAGAGATGAACCAGTTTGAATGGCCAAAGTGGACTGACCATCGTGAATATGGTTTAGATTGGGAACGATTAAACTTTCCGATTAGGAATGAATTGGGTTTGGTCAGCATTGCGTGTCAGTGAAGTGATCAACAGGTGAAGGTCCCACTTAGGCCGAGTGCGCTGAGTGACCCTCATGGTATAAACCTGTGATCTCGAGGTAGGGATTTCCACTTATGCTAAGAGCGTTAGGTGACCCTTGGAGCTGAGTGTTGATATTTGTGATATCCAGCGGGTGAGGCTGGAGTGGTATCTGTGATTATCCAGCGGATGAGGCTGGAGGGATAGTTGCGATGATCCAATAGGTGAGACTGGAGGGACAGCTGTGTACTTAATGATCCATGATCATTGAAAGGTGATGCTAGAGTGTGAACCACTCCGTCGGGAATTGGCAATTATGAATCACAGGAAATCATAAGGGAATAATTTAAGAGTCTCCTTATACAGATTGAGGGTCGTGAGCCATTTTAATTATAATTGTATTTTCCACTCACTGAGCTTTCTAGCTCACTGTTTTAGTGTTTTCCCTCCAAGTTTGCAATCAAGGTTTGCGATGAGCAGGTAGCACACTTTCGGCTGGTTCGCAGACGCATGTTTATCGACATAATGTTTGTACATGGTAGTTGCACTTTGACACAATTTTTATGTAAACTTCTTTGTAATAAATAATATTTTGAGATTTATAAATGGTTTTCGAAAAATCTCATCCCCATTTTGGAAATCTGAGCCCCTCGGTCCGCCCAGATCTATTGGGGTCAGGGTTACCCGGATTGGGGTGTGAGAATTTGGTATCAGAGCTCTAGGTTGTCGGTTGGAAGTGTATTTGTATCAGCATGCATGACATGTTTTGAATTGGTGCCAATGAATTGTTTTATAAAAATGAACATGCGTCTACAGAGCCGATTGTGCATGCGATTTTTATGTGGAATTATCGATCCTCAAGGTGAAAGAGAGGATAAGAAATGAGAGGTTTAAGGGGAAAGTTATTATGTCCCATGCAGAGGGAACATAAATGAAAGGTTTAGAAATGAAACTTGAAATGAAGAGTAGAAGTTGTTACTCTAAAGTGAGTTGGAATATTGTGAGTTGATGAGTTGATGAAAGATTCATGGATTGAGGAATTATACGAAACAGTGTAATTGTAATTTTCTGGTATATCCAATAGCTGGACCACCTGGGGCCAATGGGAGGCTAAGGGAAAATTTAATGGCCGAGAGTTTATAAATAGAACCTCTGAGGGAAAATATGATGTTGTGTGATAAACCTAACACATACCATGAGAGGTAGTGTTAGATGTAACTGAGTACGAGAGAAGCAACCACCAGAGGAGTGACCACCGAGTATCGTAGCTTTTTCCCATAAGGGACCAAATTGATATCTTGCATGGAGAGATGCATGTGTGAGTTTATTATGAAACCCATCTCATGTGTGGTATATATATACATATTTGGATGCACATTTATGCATATGTGTATGTGGAGGTGTGGGATTGTGATGATGAGATTGGGTGGATTTGAGCATGATAGGTGATGACTAGCAGAGTGTGATTGAGGAGGTTCGTACTACCGTATGGTGATAGTATCCCAGCGGGACAAAATGAACCGACGTCTGTGAGCTCCAGACTTATCCATGTGTCCCAGGATTGTATCTACCTATGCCTGAGAGCGCTAGGGGATACTATGGAGTCTACCTATACCTGAGAGCGCTGGGGGATACTGTGGAGTCTACTTATGTCTAAGAGTGCTGGGGGACCTCCACAAGTGTGGACTGCATCTACCTATGCCTGAGAGCGCCTAGGGATCTTTCATTAGTGAGTGTTGGGATCTGTACTACCGCATGGTGCCAGCATCCCATCGGGATAAGACAGACGTCTGTTGAGCTCTAAATATATTATATGAGTGCCCAGGGTCGCATCTTCCTATGCCTGAGAGGGTTGGGGGATCTTCCACGAGTGGGCTGATGATAGTGCCTAGGGTTGGGTCTGTCTATGCTGGGGAGAGCTAAAGGATCTTCCACCAGTAGGCGTGTGATTTGTGATGCTAGTCAGTTGGCCTGTATTTGAGGATCTACACTACAGTGTACTCGTGTAGATTTAAGATATTGTTGAGGTGGTGGTGGTTGTGTTATCAAAAGGCTATAAAGTATGAGTAGTTGTGATAAGGGACGGTAGAGGTCCCACCTTAAGGAATGGTTCACTGCAAGCAGTAGATGAGAGATTAATGCGAGTTGTCATGATGACCGGCGGGCGAAAATAAAATTGAGGTAATCTTGTGGTCAGACTCGAGTGTTGGTCATGACCCAATGGGTGGTTGGGCCTCGGTAGGGGATGAAGTATTTCCTAGAGAGGGGTCAAACATGTCGAGCAACCGCAGAGCCAAGGGATTTACGGTGCGACTGCAAGGCATGATACCTATGTAGTAGAGAGTAATTGTAAAGTTGGGCTCCGGATGTTAAGTATACCGATTTGCGGTGAGCATCAGAGTGGCATAGCGGAAGCATAGTGGGCCCATAACCCTCAAGCCTAGGATCGGCAAGATGAGTTTCAGTATTAAGTGTAATGGCATGTGATTAAACTGAAATGAGACGATTTGTTTCATCTATGCCGTGTGGGTAGAATATATATGCGATTTACACAAAAATGGATTAAAGATATGATTTCGAGATAAGGGTTTTACTGTGCAAAATCCGACCAACTGCGATTTCATGAATTGTCTGTATGATTTGGGTCATGGTTGATGTGTTGTTCTAGACTTCTTGAGGAATTAGGAATTTATTCCACTCAAAAACTCGAAGTATTGAATTCTCTATGAATTTTTTGAGGTTTGCCCTGAAATCTGGGAATTCGGGTTTTCTACAGAATGAGTGTTTTTGATAAATGATCTGGTGTGTCCATTCTTATCCAAATTGATGACTTTAAATTCGGGTGAATCTTATGTGCGTCTAGTTTAAATTTGGAGGTTTTGTGAAGTTTCAATTTAGGGTGGAATCGTTATGAATCTTACAAGTCAATAACCTCATTTCTAGAAAGAGTTGGCAAATTTGAATGAGTTGAAACAAGATTATGTCTTAAATGGTTATCGTCCCTTGAATGGCTTGAATAAGTTACTAGACCCTTTTATGTGTGTCTAGAATGCCCCATCAAATTTATGACATTTTGGTTGACAGTTCCAACAGAGTTCTTGGAAATCGCAATTCACCCCTGCATTGATGCTTTGCTAGTGTGTTCATTGAACCTTTCCCCACATGTGGAAATTGTGGGCTGATCCAAGTAAGTGTGACTTGGAGCCTCAAGAGAGCAAATTAATAGTGTGCGAAAGATAATCGGGTGCAATACCAGAGCCGTCCTTTTGAGCGTGTAAATTTCGAGGACGAAATTTTGGTAAGGGGGGTAGATTACGACACCCCGTGTCACGGGATTTTGGGTGTGAGGTTAATTTACTTGAATTTGGGGTGCTTTTGTTGGGAAATGAAAGTTTGGAGGAGGCTTTTGTAAGGAATGAGAAACATGAGGGTTTATGGGATATTTTGCAGCTTAGTATATAAAGGTGGGAATATTGCATTTTTCCCATTTTTCTCATTTTTCTTTCATTTGGGCATTGAAGAGAAGAGATGGTAGAGAGAGAAAGTGCCAAGGCTAAAGAGAGAAAGTGAAGATTTGATGGAATTGAGCTAAAATCCGGTTAATTGGTAAGATTATGCTTCCATTTATGCTTCAATTTCATTATTATCATCTTTCTCCACTGTTTAATTGAGAAATTGAAAATAGGGGATAATGGGGATGATTTTGGGGTAGATAATTGTATGAATTGAAGTAGTAATTGATTGTCTTATATGAAGGGATTGTGATAGGTGAAATGTGGTGTCAAATGGGAGTGATTGGGAGAGAAAATCGGGAGATCCATGGTGAATAATCTGAAAACCCAGATTGTCGCCGCGGCAAAGTTTGAGATTTGAATGTCGCTGATGCGACAATGACTTGTCGCCGAGGTGACAACCGCAGTGAAGTTCGTATGAATAGTAAAGTTCATCATTTCCAGAATGTCGCCAAGGTGAAGAAAGGTCTTCACCGCAGCCACAAACTCTAGGGTCTGATGGCATTTTGGGGGTGTAAGTGCAAGGTTTGAAACCTGTCAAGTAGACAGGGTGTGAATGCAATAAATCAAAGGTCGAGGGACCTAAGTGAGATACTAGAAAACTATAGGGGTTAATTAAAATACTAGGAAAGTTTAGGGGCTTCATGTAATAGTGAAAAAGTTTAGGGGGGTAAAATGATATTTTCTAGAGAAGGACTAAATTGATATTTGCCAAGAACCAAAGTTTTATCGAATTTTTTGGAAGCGTTAGAAATGTTTAATACTCTAGTAAAGAATAAGGTTGCAGTTGGCCTTGTATGTTTGAATTCCGTCATTGATGGATTATGTAAAATAGGGAGATTTGAAACTGCTTGGGGCCTATTTCCGAAATTTTCTCTTCATGGAAACCTAGTGCTAGACATTGTAACATATAACATTTTGATCAACGGGCTCTGTAAAAATGGACAACTAGAAGAGGCAAATGAGTTGTTGTCATATATGGAGGAAAAAGGTTGTGCTCCAGATGTAATCACATTTACTCCGCTCATGTTCAGTTTCCTCAAGAATAATGTGATATCAAAAGTTGTTGAACTCCTTCATAAGATGGCGGAGAGAAATTTGAAGCCGATTGAATGTACAATGTCATTAGTAATGCAGTTGCTAATGAAGGCCAAAAATTATCGTGAATGTTTGAACTAGTTTCCTCAATTTCCTGTCCAAAAGCTAAATTGAAGTTTATGTGATAAAACTTTAGTGAGTATTAAGCTTTTTCTTAGTAGAATCCTGCAGAAGTTCATCCAGTTGCCCAAATGCTCTATTTTGGTTATGACAAGAAGGCCAGTAAACACTTTCATTTATTCAAATTTGATAGGGATAGTGATGGATGATTGAGAATGATGGTTGTAAGTGCATATAGTGGAGGTGGCAATATTGCAGGCTACATAAGCTTTTGCACATGAAGTAGGTCTTAAGGGTTTGAGGATTATTTCTAGTATACATTTCTGTAAGCAAAAGTTGTATATGAGAAATTGTGGAATGGTTCTTACTTCAACTATGACAACTGAATAACTTTTTTCATTGGTTTTTTTTTTGGTGGTTTTTTTTTTGGGGGCTTTTTTTTAAAAAGGACTTTTGGTGTTGTTTCTATTAGATTTTTCTCCATTAATGCGTACAAAGTTATGTTTTGTGTTTTTTAACTCAAATGAAGCTTAGATTATGAATCAAAGAAGCTAATGATCAAAATTCCTAAAAGTTCATAACTTTTTTCTTTGTTGAGGTGGGGCTTTGTTTACACACTGGTTATGGTGAAGTTCAAGAAA
>WYDK02066389.1:0-11221 GCA_009867345.2 Toxicodendron radicans | reverse complement strand
CTCTTAGAAAGTATGGGTATTTATACAAGATTTTATAAGTGGTAAGCCCGCCAAATCCGGGATCATGGCTTTGAAATCGTAATTATCCCGTGATTTGGGACAAGCTCTGAATTTGTCGGACTCATCTATCCAGTCGAGCTCATCTATCTGTCGGGCTCACTATTTGGTCGAGCTCATCTATCTGTCGGGCTCATTATCTGTCGGGCTCATCTATCCAGTCGGGCTCTTCATAGAGTCGGACTGAATCTGAGGCAAGCAAGCCCTTTAGTATACCTCATCGAATACACCAATTTGACGAGCTTATCAACGACCTCTGGATTTGTCGGGCTCGTCTACTCAATCGGACTCTTCTTGGAGACGAGCTTAATTTGACGAGCTTAAGATGGCGAGCTTGAAACGGGCGAGCTCATGTTGGAAAAAACCTACATAACATTAACCCCCCAGTTTTTGGAGTTCGCAAGCGAATTCGAAAAACTCATATGTTTTGCTCGAAATGGGCGCGCCGCGAGTAGTTTTGACGAGGACACCTCCTTAATGACTTACTTTGGTTTCATCGAACTTCCACCCACATTTGCGACATTATCCTTTATTCGTACACGTAGTTTGTAATCTCGGCTACACGTATTGCTTTTGCCGCTTTGTGCGTGAGTTTGCACGCTTGAGCTTTTGGCTTTTGCATGTGTTTTAGCCATCGATTTTTTACTTGCATGCACGATCAAGGCTTCGGTCGCCCATGTGAGTGTCTAATTCGTGAAACTTTAGTATATATCAAGGAGATGCCATTTTTGCCAATTTCCTGATCGTGAATCACTATCTTCTTTGAAAACTCAGTTCGCTTGATTCTCCTTCATAACCAGCTCTAGCTTTATTTTTCTTGGCACTATTGTTGGATGACTTTTGATTTTCACTTCTTGCACCATTATCTGTAACATGCAAACAAGATGTATCAATGAAAATAAAAATAAAATTAAGTATTTACCTCTCTTTGCCAACTCGCAGAAGCTTCAATTCGTCAGCTTCGTTTTTTTTATTTGCTGCCTTTTTTTCTGGAAATAAATTTGATGCTGGAGTCGGATCATATGAGCTAGAACTGACGAGCAATGGATCTGGCGAGCTCGGATTGACAAGCAATGGATCTGGCGAGCTCGGGCTAACAAGCTATGGATCTGGCGAGCTCAAGATGGCGAGCTCAGGTTGACGAGCTATGGATCTGGCGAGCTCAATTACTGTAGCTCGGGATGGCGGGCTATGGTGATGAGGTTGCGCTTATGAGTTACGAGCCTGGAATAGGCTTCAGTAATTGGATAATAACTTGAGCTACAGACCTCAGATTTGCACGATTTTTAAACCGTTGGAAAGCTAACTTGAAGGGCTACCATTCTTATGTTAACCACTTCACCAGATTCAGGTTTTATCATGCTCGATTTTCCACATTTGATAGCGGCTTTTGTTTGTAGAGTTGGATCCAATGATATGAATCAGGACTGATCTCTTATGGTTGAGAAGATGAAAAAGAATCTGCTGGAAAACAGAGAGAGCTTTGTGGGGGCCCTCCTTCTAGCGCCAAAATGTTGATGCAAAAATTCGCACTAACCAGAGTGATCCAATTGACCTTGAGTGGAACCAGAAGGGATGTGTACGCGACTATTGGTAGCCGACAATGGATGAAATAATGTAATAAGAACAATGAAAGTACTCACAAACACAAAGAACACAAAAAGGTTTTAAAGTGGTAAGCCCGCCAAATCCGGGATCATGGCTTTGAAATGGTAATTATCCTGTGATTTGGGGGATTAGGCGATTATACTTGATGTGAATTTGACCTTATCCTGACATTTTTTTGGATAAAGTTTATCTTTATGCTAACTGCATTTTGTGGCGGGTTCTGAATCTGTCGGGCTCATCTATCTGTCGGGCTCACTATCTGGTCGGGCTCATCTATCCAGTCAGGCTCATTTATTTGTCGGGCTCAATATCTGGTCGAACTCATCTATCTGTCAGGCTCACTATCTGTCGGGCTCATCTATCCAATCGGGCTCTTCATAGAGTCGAACTGAATCTGAGGCAAGTAAGCCCTTTAGTAGACCTCATCGAATACACCAATTTGACGAGCTTATCAGTGACCTCTGGATTTGTCGGGCTCGTCTACTTAGTCGAACTCTTCTTGGAGACGAGCTTAATTTGACGAACTCAAGATGACGAGCTTGAAACGGGCAAGCTCATGGTGGAAAAAACTCACACAACATTACTAAATATAAGTATAAAAAAAAATATTTATATAAATATACACACTATACTTTCCTAAAATTATAATCATCCATAATTATACACTATATACATATATTCTATAAGTATGTATTAATTGGAATCCTAATATGTTATATGCCTATATCATAATAATTGATTATTGATTACCTTTAAAATAAATTAAAAAAAATTATAAAATGAGAGATGAAAATATGTAATTTATGCATTTGAACCTCCACTGTGCCAAAGTACGTCATTATTTACGATTGGCTCCGTACATATATACAGCCAAGGTGGGCCCAGCTCGCTGGCTCTCACTCAACTTGACTCGCATGCTTCTGCCTTGTTTCTCATACTTCTACCCGAGCTCGTGATTTGAAAACAAAAAAGTAATTGATTCCACCTCTGTTTCTCATCAAGAAAGGAAGAGCAGAAACCCTTCAACAAAAATACTCGTCTCGTTATTTCCTTTTAACAAAGATTTTAGTCCATGGATGCTGGAATTATTGTTTCTAGTTTGATTGAAAAATTGAAAATTCAGTCAACAAGAGTTGAAACCAAGATTGGAAAGGACGTCCGGACAGTTATTGAAAATCTCCGTTCGTTGAAGGGAGCTCTGATTAAAGACGCAGAAGACAATCAAGTCTCAGTACAGGGTGATTCAGCGAGCGAGCAGAACATGGCCCGGCTTATGCAAGTAGTTTATTCTTTAGAGGATTGCGTTGACTCCTGGCTTACGAGGAGGGAATTGCAGAGAAGGAGAACAAAATTGTACAAAGAGAGAGATTTTTTTCTTACTTTGATAGAGTATTTCAAGTTGGACGAAGGCCATGACACAGAGAGTAGAGAGTTGCTGAGAGGGTGTGAAGAGGTGGTTACAGAGAGT
Organism: Toxicodendron radicans; assembly: GCA_009867345.2. NCBI lineage: Eukaryota > Viridiplantae > Streptophyta > Magnoliopsida > Sapindales > Anacardiaceae > Toxicodendron > Toxicodendron radicans. The sequence continues at coordinate 8,088 of WYDK02066389.1, read as the reverse complement.
GAAGAGTTGGTTACAGAGGGAAAAAACTTGCAGAGGGGGAGAGTGAAGAATTGCAGAAAGAAAATAAAGAATTGCAGAGAAAGATTGACTTTATACATGGACGAAAAAAGGGTACTCAGGAATTTAGAGAATCTGGAACAGAAAAGACAAGGATATGAACAAGGAAATCTAAATTATATTGAAGACAAAAAACAAGAATTCGACAAAAATTATCGAAAATTTCAGGAAGAAAGAAAAAGATTGCAAGAGAGGAAAGAAAAATTGCAAAAAGAGATAGAAAATTTGCGGAGTGATGGAGACAAAGTTTTGGAGAAGGATTTCAAGCAGCCTTGCATGTGGTTCACGCCTTTCTTTAGCCACAGTAATATTATTTCCTCCGATGAGAAGAAGAAACTGGAAATTGCGGTCAAGGGCTTATGCTGTCAAAATGAAAATGAAGGTGGTGTTGGCTTCCCATTTCAAACCAACTTTGAAAATTATAGAGCTTGGGAAAGAATTGCTGATTTTTGTTTAGAGGAGGAAACAGATGTCGTTGGTGTTGAACATCAAATAAAGGAATTGGTAGCTCGGTTAATCCCCAAACCCTCTGGCGATTATCGAGGTCAGTCTGCTCAAGTCATAGGAGTAATTGGTAAGGGAGGCTCCGGCAAAACAACTTTGGCTAGAAGTGTATACAATAGAGTTGATGTGAAGCAACATTTCACCCGACGTGCTTGGGTTCATGCTTCTAGTATGTTCAAAGCTAGAGATGTGTTCATAGACATACTAAATCAAATTCATCCAGATGGGTTCTTCCTGGAAGTAACAATATCAGATGAAGAAGTGATGTCTAAGCTTACTCAACTCTTAGATGGGACCAGACATCTTATTGTCATTGATGATATCGAGGCGCACCAAGTTTGTCAATCTCTCCGAGATGCTCTTTGTTCCTCGTCATCTCATGGTAGCAGAATAATTATCACTACTCGCAATCAAAGAAATTTACCATTGGAGGCTGCTTATTCAGCTATACATGTACGCCGATTAAACCCTGAGAATAGCTGGAAATTGTTCTCAAAGAAAGTACTATCAAAAGCAGAAGATCAGTCAGATTTGATCAAATTCAAGGAGCAAATCCTAAATCTGAGTGGTGGTTTAGCTTTACAAGTGGTGGTGCTTGGAAGTTTGTTGTCTACCAAAGAAAGAAGCTATGATAAGTGGTCAAAAGTGATTGAGTGTGCAATTACTAATTTTGGGGGTGATATGTTGGCTTTAAGCTATCAAGATTTACCACAACAAGTAAAGCCATGTTTTCTTTACTTGATGCTCTTTCCTAGAGCCTTTGAGATCCCTGTGAGGAGGTTGATTCATCTGTGGTGTGCTGAGGGATTTACAACATCATTTGATTCTCATGATCAAGATGTATTCCCTGACGATGTAGCAGAAATGTACTTTGAAGAACTAGTTATCAGAAACTTGATTCAAGTAACTAGATGGAGATTAGATGGACGTCCAAAATCATGTCGCATCCCTAGAGTTGTATATGATGCCTTCTGTCAAAAAGCATCGGATCTGGGATTCCTTTACAATCCTCTCCATTCATCTCATACATCAACCAAATTTGTTGTTCGGCGACTTTCACTGCACTTGAATGTCATCAAGTTATCCTCTTCAAAGCATCCTCATCATCTTGGCCATGTACGTTCTTATGTTGCTTTTGATTCTCAAGTACAAGGCACAGGTACTATAGGGATAGAATTCTTTCTTAAGTCCTCTATGTCAGACAGGGGGTTTTGCTTGCTGACGGTGCTTGATCTTGAGGGTGTATACAAACCTGAGATACATTACGATGTTTTCAAAAAACTGTGGCGGTTGAGGTACCTAGGCTTGAGATCAACTTTTATTGATGGCCTTCCATGTTCAGCGCCTGTTGGGTACCTTCCATATTCATTGACCACATTTCCAGATCTGGAGACTTTAGATTTGAGGCACACTCACATAACCAACGTATTACCCCGTGTATGTCGTGCAAAGAAGCTGCAACATCTCTATTTGAACTGGATTAATAATGATGGGTCTAAGCAGGAAGTTTGTTTGCCGTTACTAAAGAACCTGCGTACTTTATGGGGGCTAAGGTTGAGTGGTGATTTTGTTAGATTGGATGATCTCAGCAAGCTGACATGCCTCAGAAAGCTAGGGCTGAAATTTGAGAAATCTGTCAAGAGTACAACAATATTTGAATGGGTTTCTCAACTTACTAAACTTCAATCATTGAAGCTGGTATACTTAGAGAAGGAATATACTTCAGGATTGTTGAAAATGGCAGAGCATTACAAGCTAAATGACCTGTATTTAGGAGGTAGATTGCTACCACAGAAATCTAAAGAATTATTTAATCTTTTTCCTCCAAACCTCAGGATGTTAACTTTGTCGCTGTCAGAAATAGAGGACGATCCAATGCCAAGACTAGGGGAGTTGCCTCACCTAAACGTCCTGAGGCTTTTTGCCCATTCCTACACGGGTAAACAAATAAAATGTTTATCCAGAGGATTTCCCAAACTTCATGTCTTAAAATTTTGGAAGCTACAAGTTGTGGAAAGTTGGATAGTTGAGAAAGAAGCCATGCCTTGCCTTAGAGAAATAGAGATCAGAAGCTGCACAAAATTGACATCCATTCAAGGGCTGCAAAATGTTACCACTTTGAAAGATATAGTATTAACAAATATGCCATCGGAATCTCACTCGCTGCAGCACCATAAAAATACATGCATCAAAATTAACGAGTGGCGAAATTCTCCTCATTGACGTTTGCCGGTTAGTTCCCAACTCCTTAATTTCCTTTTACTTTAGTTTAGGAACTTCAAAAGTTGCAAGTCCTTGTTTATTGTTTGATTCTCTCTATTTAATTAAGAGTGATAGTATATTTACACCATTGTGAGATCGATTAATATTTAACTGAAAGTATTAAAAACGCTTTTGCAGTTAATGTTATGTTAGGGTCCATCCAAAAGTCTGTCTTACTATCCAGCAGCAAGTTACCGTCCGTCTCGATACCAGTTGTGTACTGTTGGTGGAGCCGGCTTTTAAATGGTTGCTACAGTGTCAACACTTGTGATATTCGTTGGTCAGAGAGCTGGTTGTGGATTCTTCGTTGGTGACAGTCGCTTGATTTATTTGAGTTGGGGTGAGCTGTGTCTTTGTCGCAGCATGTTAGCCAGGCTGAATCTGTGTGTGGTCATGATTTCTTCCGTGCACTCTCTGCTGCTTGCCTCTGTTCTTTTCTTGGGAGAACAGCATAGTCCTGTTTGTGAGCTAGAGAAGTTGATTTATTTTGGCAGCCTTTGTTTTTGACAGCAGATGTTTGCTGCTGTCTTTGATTTTGCTAATCTTTTGCTTGCTGTCCTTTATCGTGTATAGTCCTCCCTGTGGTTGCTTTTGCTATGTAATACAATTAGGTGTACGGCCCGCTCTTCGTGCGGGACCTGTTTTATAATCTTGTATTTATTGTTTGTTTAAGCACTTTTTTTTTCACATAAATTAAATACTGTTCTTATTTAGTTGTGAAATTAAATAAAATGTTTGAAATCTATGAATTTAACATGGATATATAACAGGTTTAAAAGATCATAGAAAACGAATGATGACAAAAGCAATTGATAAACATTAAGATATCTGTTGACGGATAATTTTGCACCGATAACTAATTGATGGACAGACCAGTCGCAAACGAATTGGCTAGTCGAAATTAACTGGGATGAGCGTGTATATGATCTATTGATTTTGTAGGTCGTGGATATAAGCTAGATCGCTTACATACAGAAATCGAATATAACAACAAAAAATTTTTAAGTGGTTCAGAGGCTTAAAAGCAACTTCTACGTCCACTGATATTATTACTGATCGAGCGATATGAAACTCTATTCGCTAACGATCTAAGTTGATATCGTAATATATATATCAACTGATCTAATACAAGTGTTTGTATTACAAGTGAACTATTTTCTAGAGAGAGAAAGTGTTTTCGGATTGTCGACCCCTTTCGCGGGGTTAGTGCACTCGTATTTATAGGGGTTAGAGGGGCAGTTACTGTAGATCCCACTTGATGTGCAAGTTGATTCGGCTTACTGTAAAGTTGGTTCCACTTGCTGTAAAAATCTTATCAACTCACCAGATGTCACGATGAAAATATCTTGAGAGCTTCCATGTAAGGTCAATTGGTAGCAATTGGAAAACAGCTACGGAACGATGACACCCTCGGAACAGGTGTAGCGACCTCACAGGTCGCGTTACGTCATCACTGTTCACATAACCTTTTAATACTATCTTGCCCATCTCAAATAATCTATGTATCATGGTGATTTGGCCAGGTGTAACGATCTCACAAGTCGCATGACATCACTCATATTCATATTTATCTGGGTATAATTTTACCCATAACAAATACCCCTTGGTTTTTGGAGTTCGCCTACGAAATTCAAAAAGCACAAATGGCGACCAAATCTCTTACTTCGTTGAGTTTGGCGAAATGACATTAAGATAATGATCTCACCAAGTACGACATCGCATGGCCGATTTTGACGAAAAATAGTTGTAAGGATCCTTCTTTGTCGCTTCATTTTCCAGAAGCGACATGACTGAAGCGAAACCGTATTGGGAAGTCGCAAAGCATTAAATGTGTTGCAATCATTATCTGCGCGTGAACGGGGAAAACGATCACGCTCCCACTAACTTGGCGGTTACATTTACATAGATCGCTGACACGTGTTTGTCTTGAACGGCCTGGATTAGTTTAGTCCGCATGTTCTGGGAAGAATAACCGTCCCATGGGATTTGCGTCACGTCTTAATTATGGACGATTAGGATTAAACTCACACTTTGCACGTAATTTGAAAAGATACATCACAGCCGTTGCTTGCTGCCAGGTCGGACAAATTGACGGTCACGATCTACCAAAACTTTCAAAACTTAACTGTTTTAGAAGAGGGAAACTACTTCTTCTCTATCATTTGTTCATTCCTTTGCAACATTAGTAGAAAACGCTTTCAACATTTTTCCTTCGGTTTGCAAGCTTTTCTTTCATTTGGTGAATCAACTTCCATTGACTTGCCATTCTTATTCGCTGGTGATCTCAGACAACATCTTGGTAAGCTTTTGTTGTTTTCTTTTTGAGTTTTCCCGAATCCGAATAGTAAACTTGAACTTCGGTCGAGTATTTGTTCTGTTTTTGGTGGGTGTTTGTGTTTTGGATAGTTGTATGTATAGTTTTTGGTTTGTGTTTATAGAGAGTTGTTGATCAAAGAGGCAAAAGTGTTTGGGTTTTTCCTTATGTTTTTGTGTATGCGGTTATATTTGTAGGAAATGGTTGAGTTTATAAATGTTAGTTCGTCATCGAGTTAGTCGAATGAATCAGATCGATTTTTCAATCATATGTTTTCAAATGTACAATTCAATATTTATGATGAACTGCCCCCTTATCAGCCGTACCTTTGCAGACGATCTACGCTTGCAATCAAGAGGCTGAGTCCGCACATCGTCCTACAAATCCTCAACCGCGATCTATGTTGCTACTCAAATATCCAGGCTTCTCAATGGCCAACGATCAACCCCCTGTTTGTCCCAACTCTCCTGAAGATCAATCGAGAGGGTACACTCCCGAGAATACTCATCCTCTTCCTAACTCGTTCGTTCAATCTGCGATCACAAACGAAGAAATTCAAGAGATTGCAGAGAAGTATACCTTGAGGGTGCTGATTCGCTGATTTCCCAACTACTCCAGGGAATGCCCTCCTGAGGGCATGACCACGATGTCCGAACAAATTCTGATGATGGGGGAGTGCATTCCTCTTCACCCATTCATCCAAGAAGTGTTGAACTACTTTGGTTTGGCACCGATGCAACTAACCCCAAACGGATATCGCATCGTAATGGGTGTTTACATCGCATGCATGGAGAATAATTTGGAAGCTTAATCTGTCGCAGAGTTCGCTTGTGGCTATAGTTTGAAGAAAAGCAAGACATATCCTTACTACTAGCTGTCTCTAAGAAGAGTGATTGCAAAGGGTATTGGGAGTGCGATCAGTAATGTGGGTGACTACATGACCAAATACTTCTTTTTCAGTTATCTGGGATGTCGGACAATCATAAAGGAACCAAGTGAGTTTTTCTTTCTTGAGATCGCGGATCTTTTTTTTTTTTTAACGATCTTAATTCTTTTCACAGTCAACTGCGGTGATTTTGTCCGAAAAAATGTTGACAAGACCAGAATGGTTAGATTTGACAATGTTCCTGAAGAAAAACTTCAATGTGCCAATCTTCTCACTCTTGAACTATTGAAGAAGTACAACTTCATTGCTCCAGAGGCAAACTTCAAAATAGTTCTTCCTGAGCCAGGTAAGAACGATATTTCCTTTGCTCTTATTACTTTTTTTAGAAGAATTTCACATCACTGATTTGGATAGCTTACTTTTCATATTTGCAGTGGCCTAGGAAAGGAAAATGAACCGCTAAAAGAGGTCGCTAGCTCGCAACCAAGTTTAAAGCTTCCAACTTTTTCTGCCTCTGCATCGGTCAGTGGAGTGCATGATACAAAGTTGTCTGATCGTCCAGCCGATCATGCTGAGGGCGAAGGAAAAACGATTACTGGGGTCGTTACAGACCAGACTCAAGTGATCGAAAGAGGGGTCGTTCTGTTAGAACGTGTCGCGTCGTTAATTAATGAGACCGTTCCAGCTGGGACGGTTGATGCTGAAGGAATTGCTGCTGCCAAAGTATCGGCCAGACAAACAAGATCAATGAAAAGGAAACGACCCTCTGTAGAAATTGAAACGGAGGTCGTTGTTCCTGCCCTTATCTTGAAAAAGAAAAAGAAACTGATATCGACAGGCCAAAATTTGGCGAAGGAGGTCGGGCCTGAAAAAGATTCGAGCGACGTGATTGCTCCACCTCAATCGGTTCTTGACACTATTGTCAATCTTCCTAATCATCTTCGCGCTTCAAGATCTATGATGTCGGAATGCGTTTATCAGAAAGATTTTGAAAAATGGTCAGCAGCCTCAAAGGCAGATTTGTTGACCTTCATGGTTACCTCTCAACTTGAGGTAAGGCGGTATTTCGTTTGTATTTTTGTTTAGCTTTGTATTTATCTATAAAGCTAACTTATTTTTTCTTTTTGTGTTTTTCAACTGTCTATGGTATCGGCCCTGCTTTTTGAGAAATCAAAAACTGAGTCATACGATAAGAAACACTCCCAGGAATTGGAGGCCGATTCCAAGCGTTTGATCGCTGAATGTGCCCTTAAACAGGTGCGATCAAGTCACAAAAGGGAGTCGATAATCTTAAGCGCGATCTCAAAATAGCCTCTGCTTCGGCACTTGATTATGCTAAACAACTGAAGCAGATGGAAAAAGTGTGGGTTGAAACAAATAATGCGCTCTGAACGACCAAAGATGAATTGACTGTGCGGATCATTGAGGCCGTAAAGGCTTCTGACGAAGTAAAAGAGGGCAAACTTCGCGAACAGGCACTTCAAGAAAAGAATAATACCCTCCAAAAAACCATGAACGATCAGGAGATTGCACTGGCTACTATTCGTCAGGAAAATGAGTTTATGAAAACTTCATCTGCGACGAACTCTTCTGAGGCAAATGCATCTGATCTGGCTTTGAACGTAATAAAAACTCTTCTACTGAGTGATCCAGAGAGTACATCACAAGGCTTGACAACTGGATGGCTCAACAGTTCGGTGAAGCTCATGAAGAGAAAGAAGAAGAAAGTGGATCTGACGATGAAGGCCCACCGATCCGTCTGTATGAAGGCCCTTTTTTTTTTTTACCAACTTAAAGGTGCGGCAGTGTTTTCTAAGATTGATATGAGGTCTGGATATCATCAGGTGAGTGTTATAGAGCAAGATATTGCTAAGACTGCCTTCCGGACTTGCTATGGGCACTATGAGTTTGTAGTGATGCCTTTTGGTCTAACAAACGCACCAGCGATATTCATGGATCTGATGAATAGGGTATTTCAAGATTGCCTCGATCGATTCATTGTGGTATTCATTGATGATATTCTGGTCTATTCCAAAACACTAGAAGAACATGAAGAGCATTTGAG
>WYDK02066318.1:0-11234 GCA_009867345.2 Toxicodendron radicans | reverse complement strand
AAAGGTTTATGGGTTTAATTTATTTTGTATTGTTGAAATTTATTTTGGAAAAATTCGAAGCTTAGATTGAAAAAATGTTGTACTAGATTTATGGGATTTAAATTATATGTGATTTAAGCGTTTGTTGTTTGATATTGTTGACGGGTAAATCTACGCCGCCAATGAACTAGTTATGTCGTGGTCGTTGCGACCATGAAGTATTCAAGTTGACTTTAAGTTAGTTACTGGTGAGGGTGATCTGATTATTTAGTTCGTTGATCAATGAATTAGTGGTTCGGAGGCTGAATAGCGAATGCCTACATCCACTGTTGGTTTCTATTAAACATAGAGATTACAAGTTTGATCGTAACGTTCTGAATATACAAACAAATCAGTTCTAGAGAGAGAAAGTTGTTTAGAGCTTCTTAGTTAATTTCCTTGTGAGATAACTAAGTTTAGAGCTTCTGAGATCCCCAAAACGTTGAGGGAGGTCTTCTATTTATAGGGATCGATCGTGGGTCCCACCGGACAGATGTAAATCGCTGGTAAGGTATGAGATGCAAGTGGTAGACAACTGGTCGATGAAAGTACTATTGCAAGTGGGGTGCAACTGGTCGATGTAACTGTTACAAGTGGGGTGCAACTGGTCGATAGGATACAATAGAACTGGGTGTGGTCATCAGCGGACAGGTGTCGCGACCTGGGAGGTAACGTGACGTCATTAGCAAACAATGGAACTGGGTATGTTTATTAGCGGATAGGTGTCGCGACCTAAGAGGTCATGTGACGTCATCAGCAATCTCATCGGATTTTACCCCATAACTAATACCCCTAAGTTTTTGGAGTGCGAGATCGTTGATCGGACTTCAAAAAGCTTCATTAACCGCCTTGGTTGTCCCAGTGAACCGCTCTATTTTGATTGGGTTCCTGGTACACTTACTTTGTTGGAACTTGTTTACTGATGAACTGATGGTTTGATGAGAAGAATCGTATGTGGGTTGATTTCTCAAAGTATGGGTAGTTAACGATCTTATTAGGCTCTTCGTCTTCCTGTTTTTAACGATCAGGTGGCATTTACTCCGAATACGAGGAAGCATTTAATGCATGTTAGGCACATTTAATGTTCGTCATAATTAAAAGACATTTCGCAGGGCGCCATAAATGAGCATGCCAGTTCGATTGAGCGCGTGCGACCACGTGCTCACCAACTCTTCAGTTGCCCGTTGCAAGATTGTGACACGTATCCATGATCGAACGGTAGGAGATCGCTCTTGCGGTCGTGGGAGAGAGAAAATGATCGATGGCTCAGATGTCCGCCAATTGGAGATCGCCAAAGGTCAGGATTTGTTCTTGGGTTTATATGAAAAATGAAAATAACCGTCGACTTCTATGGCCGCCACGTGGAGGTCGCGGACGGTTGAGATTGTTCATTGATTTGCATATCAATTTGGAGGGAAAACGAATTAAACACTTTTTGCCTTCTTGTCCAAGCTTTTGCCATTCCTTTTCCGAACTCTTTCGATTTCTTCATCTTTTTCCTTCGCATTTTCTCAGATTTTTTTTCTTTTCCTGGTTCCCAAACACTTTCTTGTTCACCGGAGGTCAATACTGAGTGTTTGTTGAAGGCTCTCCATTGTCAGGTAATCTTCTTCGCTATTGTTTCATTCGTTATTGGCTTGTTCTTGGACATTCTTCGCTTTTTTTGCCTTCTTGTCTAAGCTTTTGCCATTCCTTTTTCCGAACTCTTTCGATCTCTTCATCTTTTTCCTTCGCATTTTCTCAGATTTTTTCGTTTTCCTTGTTCTCAATACTATGCATTTGTTGAAGGTTTTCCATCGTCAGGTAATCTTCTTCGCTACTGTTTGATTCATTATTGGCTTGTTCTTGGACGTTCTTTGCTTTTAGTAACAATGGCGTCCTTGGTTTTTTTTGTGTCTGTTTGGTGAGTTGATGATGTTGTGTTTGGGAAGATGAGGTGGTATTGGGTGTCGTTTCAGAGGGTTTAAGTGTTTACGTCATTTTTGCTTATTTTGTGTGTTCTGGTTTCTTGTTCAAGTTCGTTAGCTTCACATCGAATCGTAGCGACTCACTAGGTTGTTGTCTTTGTCTGTGTTTTAGCCACATAGTTGACCATGGACTTCAATTAGGACTTCATAAATTTCTTGCTAAATGAAGTTTTGTCGAGTCCGTCTTCGAGTTCGTCATCGAGTTCAGAGTCTGTTAATTTTAAGCCCAATTTCGTGGACTTACAGACTCTTTCACCTCTCGAAATTGTTCCCTTGCAGATCGTTCCTCTTATTGACCATCCAGATTCTCCCAAACGAAGGTATCAAATTGTTGCAATGGCCAACGATCAAATAAGAGACACTCAGATTGATGTCGAGGTTGAGGAGATGTTCGAGGATCCTCGGACTGGTCCCACCAGAATATCTTATGCTAAGCTCGCGGTGGTGCAAACGAAATACTCGCTGCAAGTGCCCGTATACTGCGACCTACAGTACCCGATTAGGAATCCTCCTCCTGGTCGTGCAGCGATCTCAAACAAATCTTCGAGGCTAGGGTGATCGTGCCTCTTCACCCATTCATCAAGTTCGTGCTGGACTACTTCAAATTGGTTCCCCTGCAGCTCATTCCGAACACCTATCGTTTAATGGTCGAGGCTTACATTGCCTGCCAAGTACATAATTGCTGATCGCTGACCGCCGAGGAGTTCGCGATCTCTTACTCAGTGAAGCAGAGCTAAAAGAAGGGTTTCTTTTATATAGCACAAAGGAAAACCATCTAGGCCAAAATCGTTAGAGCGGTTAGCAACGCCGGCAACCATGTGTCGAAGTATTTCTTTTTCAATTACAATGGCGTGTGTGAGTTCGCAGAAGACCCACGTGAGTGTCTTCCATACTTAGAAGTTTTTTGAGTAGTTTATTTTGTTTCTTGTTCCTGATTGCTTATTCCTGTTCGTTGTAGAGAATCGTTTCGATGTTGTTCGAGCGAATTCGATCGTTCGACGATCATGAAGTTGGGCCAGCTAATGGAGTCGCAATGACATTGCGGCAATCTTTTGACCCCGAAGCTGATGAAGGAGTACCTTTTTATGGACTCTCGTGCTAAGTACGTGTCGAAGGTCGCTGAGACACGTAAGATCCGAACTCTATCTCCTTTAATGATTTGTTCACTAAAATCGTCATTTTTATTCGTTTGTTCACTAATCGACTTAACTTTTCTATTGGCAGTGCCAAGTCGGAGGAAAGGAAAAGGCAAGTCTGCCGATCGGGTCGCCGTGAGCATTAGGGCACCCCAAGTCTTTTTGCCGGGGGTTAGAACCCAGAAGCTGGCTATTCGTAGTGAGCAGCCGGTTAATACTACAGAGGTTGGGGAGGGCTCAAGTTCCACTCGCCCCGAGCAAGTCCCAATAGCGACTTATGGGGTCGCTGATATTGAGGCAACAAGGAATGAGGTCATTGAGCCTCATATCGTCTTGGATTCTTCGCCTAATAGGGTGGTGATTGAGGAAGAAGATGTCGTTCCTCCGCGACCTCGGTCTCAAGGTAAGAAGGTCACGGAGGAACAAGGTTTGCGCCGCTCATCGCGGAATAGACTACATAGAGAGAGGAAGCATAAGCTTTCGTTACGCGACCTTGGCACTTTGGGTGTCGCTCAGATGGATGGCTAGGGCGACAAACAATCCCCTGCGACTTTAGAAGTAGTTCGTGAAGCTAGTACTCAGCTTCTCGAACATCTGAGGGCCACGACCTCAATGATATCAGATTGCATGACAGAGCCGCAGTGGAGGCGGTGGATGGCAAAAATGAATAGTGATGTCTTGGTGAAAGTCGCCAGTGTGACCTAGGAGGTATTGCCTTTTCCTTGAAATTTTAGGTAATATTAACATCTCTTTGTCTGACATGTCTTTTTTGTGGTCGCAAGTCGCTTCCTTGATGACCTTATTGGTCAACAAGGCTCAATTCGCCTTCTATAATGAAGAACGGATCCTGAAGCTCCAGTCAGACCTACAAGAGGCACAGGCTGCCAAGGTCATTGCTGATGGTCTGCTTAATCAAGAGCGGACAAAGAGTAAGGTCGCATTGGAGACAACCACAAGTATTGAAGTCCTTTTTAGGAGGAACGGACTATGCATACAAAAGTTTGCGCTGAGCTGGATACCCTGAAGGTGGAAACGGACAAAACCATCCTCAATTTGAAAGAGGATCTGATCGAGCCGAATGAGAGAGTCGGTCACGTCGAAGACGATCAAAAAGCCATTGCTAAGGAGCTCGCGAAAGAGCGGAGCGAAAATGATGAAGTCGTCCGAGTTAAGGACGAAGAACTAGAGATCGCTCGAAAGAAAATTGAAGATCTGAGGGCTCATCCTGCCGGGGTCCCCAGCGAAGAGGAGATCAAAGCTCGAGAGGACGGTCTCACATTGAACGCTGTTAAGCTCATCCTTATTGACAACCGGGACATCGACTACTCTCAGCTTCCTGAGGATTATGCTGCCCATCTTGACGACTTTAAAAAGAAGCTCGAGGAGAAAGTTGGCGACGACTCCGAATATGAAGAGGGGGACGAGTTCAGGCCTGCTGGCGATGAGAGCGATGATGAAAAAGATGGCAGTGGCGACCCTCCAAAGCAGTAGTTTTATTTTTATTCTTCATGTATTTTATTCTCTGCCCACTCAATTGTGCTAAAGTCGTTGTAAAGGAACAATTGAATCAATGAAAAATCTTATTTTGACGCCAAATTTTCTAAGTGTTAAGTTCGCTTTCTCTTTTCCCTTTTCGTTTCTTACTTGTTAGTGATGAAAACAACGATCCTGTGACTAGACCAAAGCGAGGCTATTATGAGTTCTTTCTTATTGATCGTTGATGACATCTTTCGTAGCACTTCTCTTAGAAAATTTTCTAAGTGTCTTGTTCGCTTTTCCAAGGCCCATAGGCTCGTTCTGACAAGATGAGATTGGACTCGTTCGGGTCACTATCTCTGAGCCCATAGGCTTGTTCCATTAAGATAGGACTGACGAGCAAAGCAAGTGTAATATCCTTGAACCGCATGGGTTCGTTTGGTAAGGATAAGACTTGGATCATTCCGATCGCGACCTCTTGGCCTTTAGGCTGGTTTGAAGAAGGATGGAAGATCCTTGTGAGTGCCATATCCTCAAACCGTGGGGGTTTATTTGGTGAGGATAAGACTCGGATCATTCAGATCGTGACCTCTTGGCCCTTGGGCTCGTTTGAGGAAGGATGGAAGATCTTTGCGAGTGCAATATCCTCGAATCGTGGGGGTTCGTTTGGTGAGGATAAGACTCGGATCATTCAGATCGTAACCTCTTGGCCCGTGGGCTCGTTTGAGGAAGGATGGAAGATCCTTGCGAGTGTAATATCCTCGAACCACAGGGGTTCATTTGGTGAGGATAAGACTCAAACTGTTCAGATTGCTACCTTCGAGCCTTTGGGCTCGTTTTATTGGGGTATGTCTGAAGATCTATTAGAGAAAACCATGGAGTCCTTGGCACTTTAACTATGGAGATAGACTTTTGGAGAATCAATTGTAAGTGAATTCATTCATTTTCGCGATTACAAGGTTTATCCTACGACTTCAAGATCGCGAAGATGCAAACAGAAGAAAAAGATCCGGAGGGGAGTTTGCGACTGAAATGTTCACGAATTCCTAAAAGAGACTTGCTCGATGGTGATCTCAATCATGTCGACTCACTGGTAGTATCTCCAAAGGTGTTCGGAGTGATATGCACGCGGGATCGCTCACCCGCTCAAATCTTCCAAGTGATAAGTTCCTAGTCGCACAATCTTTGCAATCCTATAAGGACCCTCCTAATTGAGGCCAAGTACTCCAGCGTTTGGGTCTTTCATGTTGGCCATGACCTTGCGAAGCACCAAGTCGCCACAAAGGAAATCTTTCTTCTTTACTTTGTTATCAAAGAATTTCTTCATCTTTTGTTGGTAAGTGGCAAGGTGTAGCTGGGTCGTGACGCGATGACCCTCAACTAGGTGGAGGCTTAGCCGCATAAGTGTTTCGTTGTCTTTTTTGTTGAAAATGTCTTTTCGCAACAAACCCGCACCGACCTCGACGGGTATCATGACGCTGCCATATGCCATGGAGAAAAAAGTCTCTCCCGTGGAGGTTCGAGGAGTGGTGTGATACGACCACAGTACCTCGGGGAGAGCTTCAGGTCAATTCCCCTTGGAGCAATTGAGCTTAGTTTTTAGGGTTTGCTTGATTATTTTGTTGACGCTCTCAACTTGTCCATTGGCTTGAGGTCGCGCACCTGAGGCGAACTTGTTCTAGACCCCAGGTCGCTGCAGAACTTCCTAAAGTCGTCATTGTCGAATTGCTTGCCATTGTCTGAGATTATGGTATTGGGGATACCAAATCTGCAAATGATGTTTTGGTACACGAAATCTTGTTCGTGGTGATCGTGGTGAGAGGTTCTGCCTCTACCCATTTTGTGAAGTAGTCAACAATGACTACAACATATTTGACACCTCCTTTTCCGATCGGCATGGGGCCAATCAGGTCGATCCCCCACATGGCGAATGGCCACGGACTGGACATTGTTGTTAGTTGTTGTGGGAGTGCTCACAGGATATTCACAAATCGTTGGCACTTTTCGCATTTTCTAACGAAACCCGTCGAATCGGACAAGATCGTAGGCCAATAATACCCTTGTTTGGTGATCTTGTTAGCCATGGCTTCCCCACCGAAATGGTTTCCACAGATGCATTTGTGGATTTTGCAAATGATGTAGTCCGCTTCATTGTCATTCACACACCTCATCAATGGAGCCCCAAATCCTTTGTGGTACAAAGTATCGTCAATCAGCATGTAGCGGCAAGCTCTAGTTTGCAAAGCTCGCGCTTCACCCTTACTGTTGAGAATGATCCCTTCTTTGAGGTAAGCTAGGATCAGAGTCATCCAATTCCTTTGGAGATCGATATGCATCACGATCTGGCTAATCGAGGTGATACTCAGGGCAAGGATGATCTTGACTGGTATGCAATTTGGAGTTTCTGAATCCAACGACGATACGAACTTGGCTAGGGTATCTACTACGGAATTCTTAATGCGCGAGATCTGGGTGACTGTGAAGTTCTTGAATGTGGGGAGCTCTGACTTGGCCTTCTTCAAATAGGCGACCATTCTATCCCCTTTTGTCTGGTAGTCGCCGATGATCTGGTTCACGATCAGTTGTGAGTCGCTATGAATTTTTAGAGATTCGGCGCCCATTTCCTTGGCTAGGCGTAGTCCTACGAACAGAGCCTCGTACTTTGCTTCATTATTCGTGGCTTGGAATCCAAATTTAAAGGCCTCATAGAGTCGGGTGCCCTCTGGACTGATTAGGAGTAGGCCTGCTCCAGCTTTAGCTCGCTTGGCGGTTGAAGATCTGTCAACGAAAATCTCCTAAGTAAGGGAATCATTGAGTTTCTTGGTCACATCGTCGGATCTATTCTCAACGGGCTCGATCTGGGCGCTTTCGTTTTCTTCATGCCGTGGGGACATGAATTCAAAGATGAAATCTTCCAAAACCTGCCCATTTAGCGAAGTTCAGGGTAGGTAATGGATGTTGAACTGATTTAATTCGACGGCCCACTGCATCATCCTTCCTAAGGCATCGGGCCTCTACAAAATCTGTCTTATTGGGTAGCTCGTGAGCACGTTGATCGTATGACCGTAAAAGTATGATCGCAATTTACGGGATTCAATGACAAGGGCTAAGATCAAGTGCTCTATTTTGAGGTAGCGAGTTTCAGCGTCTACTAATCGCTTACTGACGTAGTAGATCAGCCATTTAACCCAACCCAACCCTCCTCGTAAACAAGGGCGGTGCTGATCGCGCTCGATGAAATGGATAAGGACAGAATCAGAACTTCTTGAGCAACCAGTTTAGATAGGAGCGGAGGGTTCCCAAGATAAGTTTTAAGTTCTTGGAAAGTCTGCTCACACTCTGCAGTCCAAACAAACTTCTTATTACCTCTCAGGACATTGAAGAATAGTAGACATCGATCTGTCGATCGTGAGATGAAACTGCTGAGCACTGCGTTCCTCCCGATTAGGCACTACACCTGCTGCTGATTCGTGGGACTCTTCATATTCAGCAAGGCTTGGATTTTTTTCGAGTTTATCTCGATTCCTCACTGATTTACCATTAAGTCGAGGAATTTTCCGGATGTAACCCCAAATGCACATTTAAGAGGATTCAACTTCATTTTATACTCCCTGAGTATGTCGAAGGCTTCGGACAAGTGTTGAATGTGGTCGACCGCTATCTTGGACTTGACGAGCATATCGTCCACATAAACTTCCATTGATTTGCCGATCAGATATGCAAACATATGATTAACGAGCCTTTGGTAGGTCACTCCAGCGTTCTTCAATCTGAAGGGCATAACCATGTAGCAATACAAATTGTGATCCGTTCTGAAGGTCGTGTGCTCCTCGTCGGGAGTGTACATGGTGATCTGGTTATAATCAGAATAAGCATCCATAAAGTTTAACAACTCGTTTCCAGATGTGCCATCAACGAGCTGATCGATCATGGGCAGGGGAAAGCTGTCTTTTGGGCATGCTTTGTTTAGGTCGCTAAAGTCGATGCATGTGTGCCACTTGCCGTTAGGCTTACGCACTAAGACTGGGTTCGCTATCCACTCCGGGTAATGAGACTCCCGGATGAAGTCTGTTGACAACAATTTCTTAACTTCTGATTTCAATGCCAGATACCTCTCTGGATCCATCCGTCTTCTCTTCTGACGAATAGGGTGGTGATCCGGGTCGATATACAGGCAATGACATATGATACTTGGGCAATTCCAACCATGTTTGCATGTGTCCAGACGAACACATCTTGGTTCTTTCGGAGGAAATGGATCAGCGGTCTAACGATCTCTTCATTGAGACCACTACCGATCTTCAGTTTTCGGGTCTATTTGTCGTCGTCATCTTGGACTTCGACTTCGACTTCGACTTCAGCTTCAACTTCAACTTCAACTTCAACTTCCATTAGTTGTTCAACCGGACCATTAGTGGATAAGTCTTCTTGAAGCTACGGGTCGATTGTGCTGTCCGCGGGGCCAGGGTGAGGCTTTACTATGTCAATGGCCATGGTGACTTTTACTTTCAGTTTTTCTGCTAAACGAACAGCATTGTTATAGCAGAGTCTCGATTCCTCTTGCGATCTGCATACTTCGACCACACCGTCAGGTGTGGGGAATTTCATCTTCATGTGGTAAATTGAGGTGACCACCTTCAGTGCTCTTAGCAAGGGTCGCCCCAAGATCACATTCACGGAGGCTGGGCAATCCATGACCAGGAAGACTACGACCTCGGTTGTCGAGGGGGTATCCCCTACGGTGATCGGTAGAGAGATCATGCCCTTAGGCATCAAAGAATCTCCGGTGAATCTTAACAATGGTTTGTTGACCAGCTTCAAGTTGCTATCTTTTAGCTTGACTCCCACAAAGCAATCGTAAAAAAAAACGTTCACGACACTGCCATTATCGATGAGTACCCGATGAACCTTCTTTTTTGCCCAGGCACATTGCTACAACTAGGGCATCTTCGTGGGGGTGGTGCAGACGAACAACATCTTGTTCGCTGCTACTGATTTCCTCGCTCCGCCTTGGGAACTTGGTGGGGTGTCTTTTTGTTCGGTATATGGCCGGTGGGGCTTGTCTGGCATCACGCACATAACGATCTTGTGACGCCGGGAACTTCTAACAACATGTCGTCATCTATAGATCATAAGGAATTCACTTTCTCCTGAACTTCGGACAGGTGAGGAAGGGTCGTTTTTCCTCTCTTCTTCCCTTGGACGGTGATTTGGGTTGTCTATAAAGTTCTTAAGATGCCCCTTCTGGATGAGATTCTCGATGGCATGTCATAGAGAATGGCATTCGTACGTATGGTGCCCCACATCTCTATGGTATCGGCAATATCTCCTATCGTTTTTGTTCACCCTATCCCCCCTCAAAGGTTGAGGTGGAGGTAGAAGTTTGTTATCCACCTTCAGCACATCGCTGATCTTAGCGTTTAGTAGAGTGAAGACTCACTCCAAAGGCACTTGTTAGAGTCATGATAATGACTCAATTAAGATTATTGAATTACCTAATTGTGCTTAATTTGAATATTTATTAGGACAATTTAAAGAATGTAAGAATTAATTCATGAAAAAATCACTTGTTAATTTTTTCTCACAATTTGTGCATGTTTGGAATTATTTATGAGATGTTGTGAGTTGATATTAGGTTGTGATGTATTGTTTAGGGTTGAATTTGCCTTAATATTGCAAAACAGGGGGGGTTTAATGTCATATTTCAGGGGATATTCTATCGATTTTTCTTTTGTGTAGGGGCTGAATTGAAATTTGCCACAATTTGTATTTAAAGAAATTTTTCTTCATGAACAATAGTCTCTCCTTCCTGGGAACGTCTCCACCATTTAAGGGACTCTTCATCTTCTCCATTTTAACAAGACCTTCCACATTCCATTATCATCTTCTATTTTTACCACACATCATCACCACACATTATCACCACTCATCATCATCACCAAATATCACATTTCACACCCACCGCATCTCTTCATTTTTCGTCTGATCTGCACATTTTTTGGCGACTCCACATCTCACCTCCTAGATATTCATCATCCTCGGAGCTCCCACGCGCCGCCATCTCTTCTTGCCAACTTGTCCAGATCTAGGCCATTTCTGGCGTCCTTTTACCTCACCTCCACCACCGCTGGACTCCTGAGGTTGAGATTGTCCCAACAGTGTCTTTGGATCGTCAATCGAAGCACGCACATGCCCCCACGCGCCCATGCGTCGTCGTGGCCTAGCATATTCTAGTCAGATCCCAGCTTCATCTGACGTCCGTTTGTCTCACCTCTACCAGATCTGGACTCTTGAGGTCGAGACCTTTTCATCGATGTCTTCGGATCGACAATCGGACGAGTTTTGTTTTGGACCCTACTGGATTTCGATGAGTCGTGATCGTTCATCTTCTAACTCGATCATTTTTCAACCGTTTGTCGCATCATCTTGATGTCGGACATCACCTCTCAACCATGGGCAGCCTCGTTTACATCATTCCAGCCTCCATCGACATCCCAATGAGCGGCTAAGTTCCCGGTTGCCCGTTATGGAAGAGGCGAGATCGAGATTGACACCCACGGCCCTCGTCGTTAGCTCTCGACTAGTTGGATGAGTTCGATCAGTGATATTCGGTAGTATTTCTTTTTGACTATATTTG
>WYDK02066308.1:0-11235 GCA_009867345.2 Toxicodendron radicans | reverse complement strand
TATTCTTATTGAGTGACTGTAAGTTGAAGAACGTGGAACAATTGGATGTTTTCATTTGTCAAACTCAGATCCGTGACATGAGAGATAGTGAATCTCCATTTGTATTCTCTCTCACTATGTCTCTTTCATGTTAGTGACTTCCCAGTCCCATCACAGCCCAAAATTTTCGAAACCTCGCTCGATCACTGTTTCAGAAAGAGAAACCTCACCTACCTCCTTTAGATATATGGAATAACAGTAATACTACATACACCGATATTTAATACCAAAAATTTACACCGAATGACGTAGATTCGTTCACGTCAAAATTAATGAGAGATTGCTCAGTATTTAAGAACCCCGGTTCAAAATTTTGGACGTCTATTAAAAATTCTGAACGACAGTCCAAAATTTCCGATGCCGGTATAAAAAATTGCTAATAAAATTTGGGTATAATTAAAAAAAATTTAATGCTAAATTTATTGGACCGGTGTCCCAAATTTTGGACACCCGTCCGATACAAAAGGACACCAGTTCCAAATTTTGAACGGGTGTTCTTATTTTTACAATACTTTTTTTTAAATATGTATTATTGCTCATGGATGGGGGTCCAATTTTTGGGACCCCTGTCCATGAACATGTAGCATTTAATTTTATTTCCGAATTTTGAAAAAATTGTTTTTAAAAACTAAATAAGATTAAATGAAAGGCTAAGATGTTTTTTAAAAAACAAAATAAGATAAATGGATGGCCTAAAAATTATTTCGTAACTAAAACTTTATAGTTTCATATTCCTTATAACTTCTTAACTGAAACAAAATAAGATTATGATGTGAACAAATCTATGTCCTTTGATACAAATTTTTGATACTAAATATCAGTGTCTGTAACATTATTGTAAAACTTAAAGTAATATATATGAAATATTTAATATAAGACATGAAATTGATTACCTTGCATGTGAAATGGACGAAAATTCAACAAGAGACATGAAATTATATCTCTTCCACCCCACGCAATAATTACAATAATGACAAATTCTTAAGCCCCATAACTTTAGGTATACTCCCCAATACACCCCTTATAAATATATATATATATATAATTATAAATTTTTTTTATCATGATATGACATATTAATATTGGCAATTGCCGTTGGCTCGTTGGTAAAAAAAGAAATTATAACTAAGAACAAAAATCAAAATTCAATCTTTTTTCAATGTTATCACATCTATTTCGCAAAAATTCGATTTGAATTCTTGTTCATTCATGTACAAAATAGAAATATTTTTAGTCATTATTTTCAATATATTATCGATATCTTATTTTGTTCCGTACTTGTTGTATTATGAAAAATTGAATCACTTGATTTATTGTTCATAGCGAAATAAATAGCAATTGGTACAAAGTTTGTCAATGATACCCGAGCATGTAATTGTTTTGAGTGCCTATTTATTTTCTATTAATATCTATGGACTGATCACGAGCCAGAATATGGTTTGGACCTTTGATACTGAAGATATTATAGATGATTTTCAATCATATAGAGCGTTTTCATAATTTTATAAAAGTTCAGGGAGATTAAGGGGATTATTGAAAATAATTAGAAAGATAATGTTCAATACATCATGTCACACTGTATCTAGTTGCAACCTGTCGCGAAAAGATGGGTTGTATCAGAATTGGACACGTGATGAAATGGATAAAAGATTCTGATTAGTTGATTCAAACAGTAGTAAAGATTTACTTTTGACTAAACCGTGAAAAAGGTTGAATAGAATCTGGAAAATCAAAAGCAATAGATTATTGATTTGATATTTGTGATAACGGAAGTGACGTTTGATAAATTGAAAACACCAATTCAACTGGCACAACTGGCACAACTGGCTTGGCTTGTGAAAATAATTAAATATATTTTTTATTAATTAACCTTATAAGATAAAGTGTTACTTATCACCAAGCGCGCATATCAGCTGGTGAAGGACTGTTCTAGATTTGTCACCGTTGAAGTCCCACCCGGCTCAAACATGATTAGGCCCACCTCAAAGAGGCGTGGGGATGACTGTGTTTTTCACCTAACCCCACTCATCATCGGGGAGAAATTTTTAAAAGTACCCCTGAGGTTTTCCTACTTATCAAAATATACCCCCATACGGCCATACCCTAACACCATGCTGTTCTTTTACGTTGCAACTCTAGATCTGGGGCTAGATTGTCCAGGTTCATGGGTAATTAATTATCATTTTACTTTAACAGAATCCTCAAATTCTAAGATAACGCAACTCCACACTGTTAGGGTTTGGGTGTACCCACGTTTGATGAATAGGCAAACCTCCAAACATTTGAGGATGATGAGGTAAAGTAAAATTACCCATGATTTACATTTGTCTTATTTACAATGTAATGATAAATAAATTAAATATAATTTGTGTTATCTAAAAAAAAGGTTAAAATCGGTATTTTATCAAAAATAATTTTCTAACTTATTGTGAATTTAAAACTAATAAAATTATTAATTTTACTAATATATGTATAATATTGAAAAATGTTTCATGTTC
Organism: Toxicodendron radicans; assembly: GCA_009867345.2. Taxonomy (NCBI): domain Eukaryota; kingdom Viridiplantae; phylum Streptophyta; class Magnoliopsida; order Sapindales; family Anacardiaceae; genus Toxicodendron; species Toxicodendron radicans. Next base: position 8,698 of record WYDK02066308.1, on the reverse strand, counting down.
TTAAAATCCTTTTGAAAATGGATATTATTTTTTAATTACAAAAGATTTATTGATAAATAAATTTTATTATTGTTCTTTTCCTAAAAAGTACCAAACCTTTAGTTTTCATCCATTTTATTTAATAGAAAAAAAAAAAAAACTTTTACAATGGTTTAAAGATTGAAAAAATGTTTCAGCTCAAATCCTTATTTACGAATGATATGATATGTTATGAAATGAATGACCGAGTTACCCGGATTAAAGGTAACAAGTGATTCTTCCCTCATCAACCTCAAATGTTTTAAGTTTGTCTTTTAATTTATTTTTTTTTATGTGATTGAATGTTCGGTATGATGATTATTTTAGTAAAATTATTAAAATGATTCTTAGTTGGCACATATTTTACTAGTGAAATTAATTCCAGAACAACAAATTAAAATTCTAAGAAAATAATGTTGGAAATTTTCTTAATTGTTGGGTAAAATTAATTATATTTTGTTTTAATAAAAGCGGGTAAATGTATAGTCCTATGAGATATTTTTACTGGGCTTACTGTGATCATAAATTATAGCTCAATACACTTCATTATTAGATAATCTTGGTGGAGGGTAAAGTGTGGGTTTTAGGGTTTACTGGGGTCCATAATGGGAGGGACTAGTGAACAATATATATTGGTTAAATCCCCTCGCTAAAAAAAAAAACTACGCTTAACCTATTGAAAGCCGCATTGAGAGTAGTTTCTAGAAAGGAAGACCAGTCAAGATTTAACAAATCTCGCATATATTATGCCTCAGACATGTATTCCTAAAATCATAAATCTGTTGATTCAATATTCTATTGTATATCGTGGTCCTATAATTATTTGGGTATTGAATTTCCACAATTTATCTTACATGTGATATCAAAACTCCAGCAAGTTTTGTTTTGCATGGATTATGATTTATTGGTTTTTTGATCCCATTATTGTTATGATTATATTTTTATATATAAATATTTGTCAGATCATTATGAGATCTCTTATGTATAAGGATGTGTGCTATGAATACCAATAACTTAATGAGTAAGACTAGACTAACAATAACTTCTCACAACAGTCACTCATAAACAATTCATCCAACAACTCTCAACACACCTCACATTACATCAACAATATCAAAAAAAAATTAGACCCTGAGATCAGGGTATTGTGGGAGATTGTTGTGTGCTTAGCTTTATTGTAATAATAAGTATTATTATTATTATTTAAAGGTTGTTAATGTGATGTGCAATATTAGTATACTTTATGGATTAGTTATTATATACTCCATTCGTTTCTTAAAGGTAGTTGTTTTAGAGAAAAACTCGGTGTTTTAGGAGCATTTAATGAATTGAGCAAGAAACTGACTTTGCATGACTTTTAAAATAAACATGGGTCCCACATGGACCCACCTTGTAACTAAAAAATGATATTTGTACTATTCAACATCTTCTCATTTGTAATATTTTTTATTCTTCGTTTCACCATGACTGTAATATCTACCTATGAAACCAAAAGCAGCAAGAAATTAAAATGCCTCCATGGTCAAAACAAACTCAGAGCAAATCAACAATTGGTATGTTCCAGATACTAGACACCCAGAGGCAGTAAAAAAAATTCTCAACCCAATCCCGAAAGCTTCAAAAGCATCATACACCAAACCCATTAATCCAATTCAATAAACACCAATCATACACTCAAACATGTAGGACAACTAAAACAAATTTCTAGCCACCACGAATCAACTATGTCCATCATGATTTTTTAATAAACATCAAGTAGGAATACACCGTTCTGTACGCCACATTTCCAAAGCAGATATCTACGATATGTGTTTACTCTTGTCCTACTTTGCCACTCTTATTCACTTGTAAATGATTGAAATTGACAAATTGACAATTTATAAAATTTAAAATCACTCTTCCCTCTCAAACTCTGGTGGGAAAATTTTGGGTTTTAGAGTTTAAGTGTAAAAATTTAACAAAAGCTCACGAACGTTTTCTCTCCCATTCTATTCGTTGAAGTTTTTTTTTCACTCATCACCATGGTTGAACAATGTCATAGCAGAATATATGTGTTTAGGGAAATCAATTTGAATGTTCTTCCAACATTAGAAGCTACGAACAATGTTGATGACAAAGTTGATGAAGTTAATACAATAGTGACCAGGAAAAACCTTACAAATGAAAAAAGACAAGCTATTTTTTAAACTTTGTTGAAGCGAAGTGTCAACGAAATATTGAAGACAAACACTACATTTGAGGTGGCTCAAATATTCTTAGTTAGTATACGTTCAGTCCAACGCATTTGGCAATGGGAAAAAAATGAAGTATTGGATTGTAACACTAATGTGTCTAGCAAAAAGCCACTTAATTGCGGGTGCGGGTATCTTGAAATTGACGTCAATCAATTTCGAAATATTGCATTACGAAGAAGGATGACACTCAAGTCTTTATTGGCTGCCACAAATTTGTCAGTCACAACATTGTTTAGGCGGTTAAAAGAGGGCTCCATACGTCGTCATTCAAATGCTATAAAACCTTTATTAAAGGAGGAAAACATGAAAGCAAGAATACGCTTCTGTTTATCAATGCTCGAACAAGGCAACAATCCCAGTTGTTTGAGGTTTGTAACCATGGAAAATATTATTCATGTTGATAAGAAGTGGTTCTACATGACAAAGCAGTCACAGAAGTATTACCTCTTTCCTGACGAAGACAAGCCTATACGCACATGTAAGAATAAGACTTTTATTACTAAAGTTATGTTTATGGCCGTAGTGACACACCCAAGGTTTTTGATGAATCAGGGAATGAATTATTTTCTGGAAAAATCGGGATATTTCCTTTCATAACTAAAGAACCTGCACGACGGAGTAGTAAAAATTGGTCTGTAGAAACCATGGAGACTAAAACAACCAATTCTATCAATAAAGAAATTTATCGATTTTACATAGTTGAGAAACTTTTACCAGCTATCCGAGATAAGTGGCCAAGAATTGATGCAAGAAGTCCAATAATTATCCAACAAGACAATGCGAAACCTCATATTGAGTTAGATAATGAATATTTTCAAAGTAATGCAACTAAAGATGGCTTCGACATACGTTTGATAAATCAGCCTACGAATTCTCCAGATATGAATGTTCTAGACCTTGGTTTTTTTTAATGCGATACAAGCACTACAATACCAAGAGGAGCCCAACTCTGTAGATGAGCTCATAGAGGTTGTTCAGAAGTCCTTTGATGAATACTCGCCAACAAAATTGAATCATACCTTTTTAACTTTACAATCATGTATGATTTCTGTTTTGAAAGCCGGAGGTTTGAACCATTATAAGGTTCCGCACATGACAAAACAGAGATTGGAGGGAGAAAATTGCCTTCCTAGGCAGTTAGAAGTTGACCCCTGGTTAATTGAAGAAGCAATTGCTCAATGCCAATGAGTGATTAGAATAATAATTTGCTCAATTGGATTATAAGTCTTACAATTGACTTGTATGATATTATAGATTATTCTGTTGTCTATGATGTTCATATGGGGTCTGATATTCTGTTGCCATTTGGAAGCCGTTTTTGTTTAAAAATGATTTTTAAGTTTTTTGTTGTAAAGAAAGTGTACCTTGACAAGCAAAAAAATATATAGCCTTGAGTATTTTGTAATAACTGCATGTGACTTATTACCTTGACTATTTCCATAAACTACAAAGCTGAGATTAACTTTACAAATAAAAATGCTTACTTTATGTTTCCATAAACTACAAAACTGAGATTAACTTTACAAATACAAAATGCTTTCTTTATACATAAAGTTTTTCCATACAGATTCAAATGATGAAGAGTAATGAGAAATTAGACCTAATAATATTAGACCCAAAAATATACTCTAACAGTATCTAAGCCTCCCACAAAATCAGTCATCCAGCTCAAGAGAACCATCAACCAATTGCACAAAATCAGTAACATAAACTCCATTTAACTAACACACAACAATCACGAAAAACCAATGAATACAAGGCCCGATCATGTCCTGGAGGAATGATGAGCCATAACAGCAGCGAACATATCCACACTAAGAGGCACCTTACGGACTTCGACATATGTAAAGGAATCAAACAAATCACCCAATACACATTTTTGTTCATCATTCCTATTAAGGCTATCAATTAGCTCTTGACAGTAGGACAAACATTGGACTTTTTTAACACCATTTTCTCGAGCTACACAAAGTCCATGATATAAGGCAAGATATTCTGCATGTAGTGTGTTAGAGGCTGACACTTTCTCTTCCAGAAACGTCAAATTTCCAACGTATGAATCATGCATTACAACACCCACTGTTGATTTTTCGTGGTCATTCCGTACGCCAGAAATTTCAACTTTGACAATCGGTCTAATTGCACCTTCTACATTGTTTTTTGTAACATGTACTGTATAGGAGAAAATAATTAACTGAATTGATGAAATAAAATAATGTGTATTGACATCCACCATAAAAAATAAATAAATAAAACCTTCAATATTGACATCCACCATTCTAGATTGATTTGCAATGCTTGTATGACCTTTAGTATCAATTAATTTGGGCTCATTATTGATGTTATGATTCGCGTCACTTCTTCAGCAAAAAACATCAAAAGCCCCAAACCTATACCAACAAAGTTCTTCGGCTAACAGAGTAACAATAAACATATTCATAGATGCCCATTAACCAGAACTAAAATATTGTATTTGTACAGTGCATACGCAATCCAGAACAACAAAGTCAACCATAGGTACAATGCTAATGCTTCACACAATCATTTCATATTTCTAGGCCAATCACAGATGGTTAATTTAGTGTCCTGCATGTCCCTCGACCAGTTTAAATTTGCCAAAAAATTATCACAAGTTTTAAATGACAAATATTGTTGCTTCGCAACATGCACCCATATATCATGTATTGCATATTGAGAAGCAAAGTTGCTCCAAGTATCAATCACATTTTTTTGTTGGAGGGGCTGATAAGAAACCGAGTAGAAGATCTAGAAAATTTACTGTTAAGAAGCATATTGCGCAACGGCCCCAGATTTTGCTAACATGTGAAGAAAACCCTTTGCCCCAGTGCAATTTAAGCCAGATTCGTCTTGAAACGTGTACTTATTTGCATTAACTGATTTGATCCACCTTAAGTGGTCTTGCAAATGCTCCAACTAAATTCATTCTGCTTAAATTGCAGTTCCCATTGATCCCATTACAGTTCAACGTGAGCCAAAAAGAACCTGCTGCTACACTGCCTCTTCTGTGAAAGGATACCAATACCTCATTCCAACATAGACATTGACAGGTCAATTTTTTTTTGCTTCCAAAGCCACTTTAAGTCACTACTAGAAAAACAAAGTTTACCGACAAATTTTTTTGTCGGTAAACAGACAAAATCCGTCAGTAATCACGTTTACCGACGGAATGGGAACGGAAAAAACTCCGTCAGTATATGGCTCATCGTTAAGTTATTAACGACGGATTATAATATCCGTTGTTAATTAAAGATGGAATTTTTCGTCGTTAACGGAAAATATTCTGTCAATAACACGCGAAAGGGTTACAGTAAAGACGACTTCTTAGAGGTGGATTAGTGACGAAAATTTTCGTCGGTGATTAGCGACGGAAATTTCCATCGCTAATCCGCCGGTAAATAAATTATAATAATTTTTTTTTGGTATTTATTTTTTAATTTTAATTTTTTTATAATTATTTATTTAGGAAAAAAATGTATAAATAAAAAAAAAATGTAAATACACAAATGTACAATAAAAAAAATCAATAATAGGAAACATCGTTTAAGTACAAAATAAAAATAGAGTACTGAAAAGGTTGTCGGAGTCCTGCCTCCACGGGTTGCTGCTTTACCTGTACTACTCCCGCCATCGGTCCTCCCGCCGGACCTGCCACTGTGGGATGTCGTCCCTTCATTGGATCCATCAATGCCATTACCCCTAGCCATATCTTCATATATTGCATCATAAATAACAATAATAAAGTAAATTACACTAACAAATAACAAATATTGAATATATAATAATAAAGTTAATTACATTAATAAATAACATATATTGTTCCGAAATATTTTTCATATATTGAATATATAATAATAAAGTTAATTACATTAATAAATAACATATATTGTTCCGAAATATTTTTCAAAACCCCTCTTCAACAATAGTATCATGAATAAAACCCAAAATTATGAAGGATAGTGAAAAAATATGGGTTCTATGGATTCCAAATAACCACAGTTCTTCAGTACCCCACATAATTTAGGGAGGATTTAAATGCATTCCTATCCTAAAGTAAAGATGATATCATAATATTAGCATTTCAAAAATCATTTCTGATGTAGAACAAATAACTATTGAGTACATGGAAAACAGAGATAGGGCTAAAGTGTGATTGAAGCCCAAAGGCGCAGAGCAACTTTCAAAGACTATAACTTTTGATTCAATAGGAGTTATAGGGCCCATAATATATCATATTTCCCACCCGTTTCAAGCCCAAATTCCATCGTTTAGACCATTTACCGGGCCCCTGAAGTTTTTTACGTGGTTTTTACTATTTTAATTAGGATTTTCTTATTTTAATTATTTTAGGAATTAATTATCTTATGTAATTTAGAGTTTTTGCCATATTTAAGCTAAAAAGTTTAAGGTTTGGGGTTGGTTGATTTTATTTTTATTTTATTAACAATAACATGTTCTCTAATTATCTTTCCAATTTTCGGTATTCAATTGAATCAACGAATTTTGATGCATGTATTGTCGGTATTCTGAGGAATCAACGACCTTACAGAAGACTTCAGCTATATCAATTTCCTAACACTTCAATAATCACAAACAAACCAACCCTCCAAGCGGTTGGATTTTCCTCTCAACACAATACAAAAATTTATCAACACTTCAATAATCACAAACAAACCAATCATCAAAGCAATTAGATTTCCCTCTCAACACCATCCAATATTGCAAATATACAACAATATATATTCAAGTTTTAAATTATGACGTTTCACCCCAACAGTTTTAAATTATCACATTTTCACCCAACAGGTTTAAATTATGACAGTTTCACCCCAGAAGTTTTAAATTATCACAGTTTTACCCCAGATGTTTTGAATTATGACAGTTTCATCCCAGCAGTTTTAAATTATCACAGTTCACCCCAACAATTTTAAATTACGACAGTATCACCCCCAAAAATTCTGCAGTTTTAAATTCTTACAATTGCACCCCACATTCAACTACCTTAAATTCAAGTCATATACTCAAATACAATCACAATCCAACAAAACATGCAACAAACAATGTGACACCTCGTGTCACGGAGTATTTATTTAAAGTTAATTAAATAGCTTTTGGGGTGTAAACTGCATGAAATGGAAAGCATGGGGGCTTAATGGATATTTCCATGGGTGGGTATATAAAGGAAGGATTATTTCATTTCTTCCCCCCCCCCCCCATTCTTCATTTGCATCGATTGAGAGAGAGTAGAGAGAGAGAGGGCACTCAAGCTAGAGAGAGAAAGTGGAGATTTGGCAAAATTGCGCTTGGATTCGGTCAATTGGTAAGATTATACACCCATTCATGCATCAATTACACTAATTTCATCTTTATATGCTGTGTATTGAGGGATTGAAAGTTAGGGTTTTTGTGGATTTTAGGTTTAGGTGAAGGAGAGCTTAGATCCGAGTTTCTCAGCTGATTTGGGAGTTAAAGTGAGTGGAATATAATCTCCCTTTGCATTAAATTGTGTTTTATACCTTAATTTCAATGTTGCATGCAATTGGGTGATTTTGGGTTAGTGCAAATTAACATGTTTGTGTGAAAATGATGAGGGTTTTGAGTGGCATTGTGGAGTAGGGTAGTAATGAGAGTAATGTGGGATGAATGGGAGTTGAATGGGTGAGAATTGGAGTGGATCTGTGGTGGACAATCTGGAAAACCCAGATTGTCGCCACGGCGAAGTTCGTGATTTTGAATTGTCGCCGCAGTGACAATGGAATGTCGCCGCGGCGACGTTCGTATAAAGAATAAGGGAAGATTCTAGAGAGTTTGTCGTCGCAGCGACAAACCCTCGGGTTTGCGTCGCCAAGGCGACAATCCCTAATAAAGGATTTTGAGGGTGAAGGTGCAAGGTTTGAAACCTGTCATGTAGACAGGGGTGTAAGTGCAATAATTCAAAGGTCGAGGGACCTAAGTGAAATGATGGAAAACCTTAAGGAGCTAAATGAAGTACTAGAAAATTTGAGGGACTGATTTGTAATAAGGAAAAAGTTGAGGATGCAACTGATATTCTCCCAAGAAGGGAGTAAATTAATATTTTACTTAAAAAGGGTGCATATGCATGTGATCATGAAAGCCATCTCATATATATATATATATACGTTATGATTGTGATTGTGATGATGTGGAGTCATGGTGTGGTTGTGGGATGGTTATGAGCAGTGGTGAGTGATGATTAGCCAGGTGTGGCTGTGGAGGCCCATACTACCACATGGTGATAGTATCCCATCGGGACAGAATGGGCCGGTGTTTGATGAGCTCCAGACCTTTATTACATTATTACCTAGGGTCGTATCTACCTATGCTTTAGTGCTGGGGGATCTTCCACGAGTGGGTATGCCCAGGGTCGTATCTACCTATGCTATAACGCTGGGGGATCTTCCACGAGT
>WYDK02066269.1:0-11239 GCA_009867345.2 Toxicodendron radicans | reverse complement strand
AATAATTATTATTATTATTTTCATTTATTACTATTATTATAATTATTATATTTTATTATTATTATTATTATTATTATCATCATTATATTATTATTATTATTATTATATAAAATACAAATAAATAATATTATTATTATTATTATAATACTATTTATAGTATAAGGGTAATTTAGTAAAAAGATACTCCAGTAATCTTTTCCAACCAAACATATTAATTTAACATACCCACCAATTTAACCTTATCTAACCAAACACCGTTATTAAATATTCTCAAGGTAATCTAACATTCCTAGTAATCTAACATTCCCAGTAATAAAACATTCACCGAATCAAACGTACCCCTATAGTTTTTCCTTATAACACTTAAGTCTCTCAACCTTTAAATTATTACAATTATACCCTTGTCTACTTGACAGGTTTCAAACCTTGTATTTACACCCCCGAATACCTAGGGTTTCCTAAGCTTTGTCGCCTTGGCAACATTGGACCTGAGAGTTTGTTGCTGCAGCAACACTCTATTGTCGCCTCGGCAACAAACATTCTGGAATTCTTTTTCTCTTCTTTGCATGAACGTCGCCTGGGCGAAACTTCAAATTTCGAACTTCGCCGGGCGACAATCTGGGTTTTCCAGATTGTGCACCACGGATCTATCATAATTCTCACTCATTCACTCCCTTTTTACCCCCACATTATACACAACATTTCATTTATACAATATAATCAAAACCTACTTCAATTTATACCATTATCTATCCCTTAATTAAAACCAAAAAATCCCCATTTTCAATTACTCAATAAAAGGTGGAGAAAGATGCTAATAATGAAATTGAAGCATAAATGGAAGCATAATCTTACCAATTACCCGAATTTTAACTCAATTCCATCAAATCTGCACTCTCTCTCTCTAGCCTTTGCACACTCTCTCTCTACTCTCTCTTCTCTTCCACGGCCAAAATCAAAGAAAATAGGAAAAATGCAATATTCTCACCTTTATATACTAACCTGTAAGATATCCATTTAGCCTCATGCTTCCCATTTCTTACAAAAGTCTCCTCCAAGCTTTTATTTCCTTGCAAATGCACCCCAAATGGGGATAAGATTAGCCCGTGACACGGGGTGTCACATATATCATGGAAAGGGCTTGTCGTTGAATATGACCAATTTTATTTGTTTCACAAATATCAAGTGATGTTTGATGTCAAACCATGTAGCTTTATCCATTGATCAGTCAGTAGTAAATTAGCTTGCTCCTACTCGTCACAAATTCCATCGACACCACTCTTTTTTATCCGAATATCCTTTTTAATCATTTATAACCTGAAAACACTCAAAACATACATGTGATCCCATAAAAAGATATTTATGAAATAATTAACTCAAATTTCACAATTCAAACTAATTTTCCCACAAATAATTTTAAATTACTAAATAATCATGTATTTTCAAGCTCCTATCACAACCCTCAACTAGCTTCTTGCTAGACCCTGACAAGCTAAGCAATAAAACATCTCTTTTAGCTTGAAAAATAAAAAGAAAAAGAAAAATAAACAAGCCTAAATCTAAACTATCCTAAATCACTTCCGTAGATTGACACGGTTGCATTTAGCGTATGCAATAAGCCTTTAAACCCCTAGGTGGCCCTAGTGGACGAGTTGCTTTCGCGTGAGGGTTTCCAGTGATGATCCCCACAAACATCCACACTAAACTTAACCTAGACTCCAAAATGAAAACAAAGACTACAAGAAATTCCTTCATTAATTCATAAAGTCGTCTCAAAGATCGCATTTACACATAACAAAATAGAATAATTAAAAATCACCTCGGCCCATAGACAATGCAAACATCAATTCCATTTTGTTATCGACCCTAGAGCATCCAGACAACCTCAAACCGTCAATCCAAACACCCAGATGATTTTATGCATAACATTCACAGACAAAATTTATTCGGGTTATGACTCAGACATGAATCATGGAATCAAACTCCATAGGCTCACTTTTCAAACCACTCTCCACTAATGTAAAATTACACACTACCTCGGATCAATAGGTCTTTGTAAATGTTGTAACGTTATGCCAAGGTAAGGGTTCATGAAAGAACGAAAAGGAATATAACCCTTCCCCACTAAAACCCTTATTGAACTTTTCTTCCCCACTAATATAAACCCTTTTTTTTTCACATTCTCACACCTTCGTAATGTTTCTCAATGCTCAATTTTTTTCATAACGTTTCTTTTCTTCCTTTTTCTTTCATTCATTTTTTTATTTTTTTTTATCATAAATTGGAAGAAAATAATGTTGGACAAAAACAACATACAACCCCCTTGAGTAGTCTAACTCCCCACAATCCCCAACCTATTTGTTTTAATAAATTTCGGGTTGTGTGACGAATATTCACCACTTTCCACCTCTTTTACCAATCTTATACACGGATAAAGTCTCTTAAAATAAACGGGGTAGGAACGTGTTTTAGGCTCATAATCAAGGTAGGTTATGATAAGCTTAAATAAAGAAAAACAAGGCTAAAATGTGTTAAAAAAATGCTCAAAGGGTTAACTACTGACAATAAAATAAAAGGATTGCTTGAAAGGCTCAATCGGTCCAAAAATAGTCTAAATCATCTCCTAAGTAATATGAATTCTAGAATTTGTTGAGATCGCAACAATGTCTTATGAAAAATTCACACATAAAACTTCTCTAAGTATTTAGACTAACCAACTTTCAATCCACAAATCACTAGGGTCTCAAACTAGACGTAATTAACATTTACAATCATCCGTAAGTAAAAGAAAAAATTAATGTCTTCTACATGTTACATGTTATTGCAATTATGTTATATCATGGACATACAAATTAATCCAAGAGTACAACCAAACAGAAAAACAACTTTTATATTTAAAAAAAAACTCTATGTAAATCCATAATTCCATAATTTCCACAATATGTTGAAAAGGTTAATGCGAATTCCTACCCCCCACCTGAAAAACAACATTGTCCTTAATGTTAAGAAAAGAAAACAGGAATGAAAGAATACATTACCCCTTTTATAATGGTGTGAAATTGGTCCCTTCATTTAATTTTTGTACTCGCTCAGTTCATTATATCAAAATCAAAAAACTGGGAGTACCATATTGGCCACCATTGTTAACTTAAAGATAAATGGATTTAAAGATTAAAAACAACTTAGAAATATCACAACCAATACAAATCACTGAACGAGCTCAACATAGCATAACCAACACAAAGACCATAAAATTTCAAGTACACACTTAAACACAAAATAAAAATGTAAATAAAGAGAAAACAAAACAACACAAGAATTGTAGGCTTCCAGTAGAAACACCAATCCCATTACTCCTCCATGCTATCCTCAGACTCATCATCGTAGGGTCTTCATCTTCCACATCAGGCAGATACACAAAATCAGTCCATTGATACCTTGGTGCCTCTATGCCATAATGAGCTAATTGCAAGCTTTGCCTCTCATATAGTACCCTCATCTCCTCACTCATCCAAGTCATCCATGTTTGTTGTCGCTCTTGGTTCCCTCTCATGGCTTCTAAAGCTTCACTCATTTGGGTAAATTGATCCTTTGTACATGGCTTCTTAGATGTGGAGGCTTTAGTCCACGATCCTTCCATTTTTCCATAGCTTATGAGATTTTGAAGGAATTGCAGTGTCAAACATACTCGAGGTGGGATTAACATCTCTTATGAATTAAAAGGCACCCCGTCTCTCTTACATAACTCAGTGATGAGAAGAGGGAAGTAGAAACTTGTTTTTAAACGCTTGGCCGAAATATGTATCTCAGAAAAAATTAAATTCCCCACATTCATCTTCATCTTTCGATGAATGGAAAACATCAACACAATGTTAGTGTAGGTGCCCTAGAGCCAATACAATTGTAGTTTTGACTCTTTGTAAAACTCATGTTAATATCAATAAAAGGCAATTTACTAGATCGTGCAATTCATGTTTCATTATATGTTGTGATGTATGTCCCTAGAATGGTAAAACTGTGACGAGGGTATCGAGTGTTTAAAATCTCGATAGTGAGGACCTATGAGCACATGTGGTGGCCATTCTAGAAACGTTCATAGCCCTAGTATTATTTTGACCAAGGGCATAGATAATATGGTTAGGTTATTATCGTGTTGAACGACCTTGTCGAAAGGCAATGACAAATCTCACTTGTCAAAGTTGTTTGGTGATAATTTTTTGTGACACATGGTTGTTTGCTTCATGGGCAAGTTCATTGGACTGACCCACCAGAAGATTCAACATAGATGGTTACCCCAATGTCTTTGAAATAAATCCTCTAACAGATGGTGGTGCATGTGATCCTTAGATTTGAGATCACCCAAGCGTCTTGTGCATCAATTAGTTTAGTTTGACACTAGTCTAATGTAGTTTATTAATGACTACCAGAATGATAGTGATTGGTTGCATCGAGAAGTGTATTGAGGCTATGGTGGATCGACAGAGGATTCATCACTCCCGGGTATGGGAGGAGTTATCTCATCATGTAGTTTGGTTGTACTGGCAACGATAATAATCTGTGGCCACAGAAGGATTGAGTTGTTGCTCAATCCAATTTATTATCTAGTCGTTGATCAAATAACTGAATACTAAATTATCAAGGGTTTGATCTAAGGTAGAGACTATTTATGTACCTCAGCCTTGATGAGATAACGGATGATGAAAGGATTAGATTGTACAGTAACCATATAGTTGATAGAAAGCTATTTCGCTGAATTCGAATCTATCGGGAGGCTATGATCTCTTGCTAGATGCCAATCTTGGTCCATGTGTAGTGAGACGATTAATTGAGTGTTAATCGCGATACTACTCATAGCTGATATGATAAGGAGCCTACGGGTCACACACTTATAAGAAAGTTTAAGAATCGATGTGTGAAAGGGGTATTTTCGTCTTTTAAGTTGAAAGGGTATTTTGGTAGTCTCACAGTGCAATTAAATTTCCTGAAAGGCCGTTGCCCATGTCCAATTTTATATTGGAATTTAATTTGTAATATTACATATTTATTTATATTTATTGGCGTAAATATATTTATAAATAAATTATTATTAGAATTAATATCTATATATATGTTAAATAATTACTAAAATATTATTATTATTAAATACCATTACTACTTATTTGGGAATAGGGAAATATCTATTCCAATTGGGAATAGATGTCTATTCCATTTAAGGAATAGGAATAAGACTGTTGCTAAAAGGAATATGATTTTAGTTGCACTATAACAAGGCAACTAAAATAAATTTTAATGATGACTAGAAACCCTAGCCACCTGTAATGCCCACATCAAGGTACGTAAAAATATGTATATTACATCCTCATACCCTTAGAATTATTCCTTTGAAATTGCCTTAAAAGAAATTGTTTAAATTTTGATTAAAGCTTTCCTAAGGGTAAAATAGTATTTTCACAAGGAATTAGAAGAAAAAATGAGGAATCAAATGAAAGCATTTAAGGTGAAGAATATGATTATAGTAAGGGTGTTTAAGTAATTGCACAAGTGGCAAAGTTGTAATTTACGTCAAAGGGTAAGGGCAAAATTGGAAATGGTGTAATAAATATCTTTATATAAAAAATATAACACTAGAAACTTCTCCACTCTTCCTCTACCATTGCCAACTTCTTCTTGCCCAATTTCTCTCAAATTTTATTCAATTTTCATAGCAATTTCAAGGGGGATAAGGTGAATTAAGTTAGGGCTTGTGTTATTCAAGTAATCTAAGGTAAGAATCAAGTTGTTTATGTGTTTTTCATGTTTTCAAGTTTAAATTCTTATGGATTCTTGCTTGTGTTAGATTGAAGAATGAGAGTACTTGTATTAAAGGAGTTGTTAGCTAAAGGTGAAGTATATTAAGGTAAGCAAATCATAGCTTAAGCTGATTTCCTATGTAGTTGAATCTTTAAAGAATTATGCCTTTGGTGTTGTGTTGAGATTCTGATGGAATTGATAGTCAATGATGATACTAGTGTGTTGTGCATATTATGGAGTGTATGAATATGTAATTTCATACATGAAAAGTTGAAAATTTGTGATGGGTGTATGAATGAAGAAATTCGTCGAAGCTTAGTTATGACACTTCTTGTGTTTAATTTCGCTAAATGGTATTATGGACGTGTGTATTGTGATGAGTTGATGTGGGGTTTAAAAATTGATAGTAAAAATTGATACATGTGCAATTATGTGCAATTCGGCCATGTCTTATTGTATGTCTTAATGCACTTTGATTACTTAGATGATGTTATGTGCATGATTATTGTGATGAGATGATGAGAATTTGTGATGTTGATGAAGTGATGAAATGATATTTGGTTGTGGAAGTGTTGATGATTTCGGCCATGGTAGTAAGGAAGGGCTCTGTTGCTTGTGTTGATTTGATTGTTGAGAAATTGATGCATTTGAATGTGTTACAAATATTTATGCCATTAAAGAAAGAAGAATTCATGAGAAAGTTTAGAAAATGAATAATGTTAATGAAGAAAGGTGTTAATGCTTAAGTTAAGTAGTTTAAATTTATTTGTCATAATTTGTTGAGAAATGTCTTGAAATAGACATATATTATAGCTACTAAGTGAAGTAAATGGTTAAATGCTATATGGATAAAGAAGTGGCACTTTTGATCTTAGTGATAAGTTGGTATGTGCATAAGAGTTAGCATACAATGCATAAGAGTTACATGTCAGCATTTCATGCATGTAGAACTATATATATATATATATTAAGAAGAACATTAAGAAAAGAAAAGAAAAGAAAAGAAAAGAAAAGCAAAGAAAGAAAATAAGTTTAAAATTTTGCGTGGTCATTAAGTCATGCATGAGTAAAACACTTGTAGTTATCAAATAAATGTGTTTAAACTATTTTGATAACTTAAGAAATAAAGAAAAAAAGAAAGAAAGAAAAATAAGGTTGTTGCGATGGAGAGCCTGTAAGTGTCGCTATATGAGATTATGACAACTAAAAAGAATAAATTACCTACATGCACGCCGCCTTTAATGAGTGGCATAAGAAGAAGAAAAAAAAGAAAATTGTACAGTCTGCCAAGAGTGTATGTAGATGAAGACCGTACAAAGAAAGAATTAAGAAGAAACTCACATGACCAAGATTCCAAATTCATGCCTAAACCAGTTCGATCGGCATAGAAGAATAAGAAAAGAAATAAAAGAAAGAACTAAAAAAGAAAAGAAAAGAAAGAATAAGAATTAATAAGAAAAGAAAGAACTAGAAAAGAAAAGAAAGAATAAGAATAAGAGAAGAAAGAAAGAATAAGAAGAAAAAGAAAAAGAATAAGAAAAAGAACGAGAAAAAAAATAAGTGTTAATTATTTTAGAAAAGATAAAAACGTCTCATTCATGTATTTTATTGCATGCACTATTATCCACATAATTATGGAATGTTATGCATAGTCAAGCATCCTAATAGTGGGGTTACTTATTATGATGAGAATTATTAGAAGTTATGAAGGAAAGAATAGAAAAAGAAATAGAAAATAAAAGAAAATTAGAATGTTGATGAAGAAAATAAAAGAAATTAGTAAGTTAGAAAGTGTAACAAGAAAATAAAAGCAAATAGAAAAGAAAGGAAGATTGAAGTGTAATTTGTAACGGAGATGTTTTAAAGGTTTAGTTGATTTACATACCGAGTAATTAGTGCACACTTCGTTATTTTTAACATTTTTGCAGATAACAGGTGAAACGCGACCGGACGAAAAGTCAACAAGCGAGGAAGTCACGGGCCACTGTTGACACGCTCACTATTTTGTTATATGTATAAAGTTGCAAAAGTGATGTAAATATTTTATGTAATTATACTTTTGTAAAAGAAAGTCGCGCATGCACATTTTATTTTACAAGCATATTTTATACATATACATTTTATAGCATATATTGGCATTATTTTCTATATATTTAGCTAGTAAAAAAGAGTATTACACCACTTATCACCGCAAAAACGTGTTCATCAAAGAAAAAGAGATTTTTTTCATTAAAAATTCTGCATATTTCAATTCTTTAAGCAATTGATTTTATTCTAGCAAATAAATCAATTGTGGTTCATCCTATCTTCGTGTGGATTACCGTTAGCGCATTCTTACACTTGGAGTGAAAGTGAATTAGCGTTTGAGAAGTGAAGGAGCCACCAACACTGGTATGAAATCGATTCGATTTATTATTATTTTTGTTGATTAAATAAATTAATTTATACAAGGATCAAGGGATTATGGCATTAATCTTTTTAAAATTTTAATTTTCACTGCGTTCTATTATGATCAATGCCTAATACACTGCCCGAGCTCAACTAACGGTACTCATATGTTTTGTAGGCATCAACCTAGAGCACACAAAGTACTGCCAAATCAGCACATATGAGTTCAAGTATTTACTTTCAAACCTTATATGCTCAACAACAACAATAAACCAGTTTGCATTCTCATCAGCCAGGACTCTTATCACTTCATCATAATTCACCTCTTGTTGATAAGCCAGATATGAATCCTCATCATCTCCAATATGCGACAGCCCATAAAACTCATTGGTATAATTTCCTTTCCTCTCACCATCGTTATGCCATCTACACTCTCGGGAACGTTAGCATAGAATTCCTTAACTACAAAGGCTACAACATGTGCCTGAGGTTCCTTACAAAGTGTCTCCCAACCCAAAGCAGGGATTTTGTCATAAATTCCCTGAACCTCTGTAGTAAACGACATCCTTCTCTCTTCAATAAACCCTTATGTCTTAAATTCTCATACCTCTCCTTGGCAGTTTGACATACAGACCTACTGTCATTGGAGGGCTTCCTTATTTCTTTACCTCTCCCATCTCCTCTGCCTTTTCTTTTTGGTGCCATATTCTTCAATAAAAACTCAGTTTCAAACAACACAGTCTTGCTACAATGCTATAATTTCAACAAATGAACTATACTACAATCACCACTTCCAACATTCAGTACCACAAATAACTTCCACACACCACAATCAACAACAATAAACACACACCACACCTCTACCACACAAAACCACAAATTAATCAATTAATCACCAAATCTCTGACAACCAACACCCACAAATTGTCACAGGCACAATAAATCCACAACCCATAATCAGTCAACTTATAACAAAATGTTCAAGTTAAATCCTCCAAAATACTATCACCACACTGCCAGCATCAACCACCATAGCCTCCAAAACTTTGCACACAAAAAAACTTCCAAAAACAATAAATAATGGATCACCCATCCTCAATCAATCAATTAGAATGATAAAATGTAATAGGGGATACTTACTTGAATCTAATTTTGAACAAACTTCCCTTGAAATTGTGAGATTGGACCCAAATGCGCAAAACACCCAATTTTCGAACCCTAACCTCTTTGGAGTGTTGAAAATCCTTGAGTGTTGTTGAATAATCTGTAAAACAAGGTTTTAGATTGAGTAGTTAGTGATGAAATGAAGAAATAATAGTGATTGAGAAAGGAAAATCGACTAAAGGGTTAAGAGAAAAGAGGAATGAAGGAAAGGAGGCAAGTTAGGGTGTTAAAAAATTAGACTTCTATGGCAAATTTACGCATATAAACCCGAATTCGCTTTCTGGTTTGACACTCTCTGCGGCGAGCATTACGTTAGGCGTGTGCTATGTCTTTAGGGATGTTCGCTGCAATGATAATTTCTATTGTTGCGGCGAGCGTGGGCTTTCGCGCCTCTTCCTTTAATCTACGTTCGCTGTAGTGATCATTTCCTATCGCTACGGCGAGATTGACTATTCTGGCGTAGTGGTTTCAATTGATGATTGTTGTGGCGAGCGTTATGTTAGGCGTGCGCTGCGTCTTTTGGGATGATTGCTGCATCGATAATTTCTATTACTGAGGGCAATTGGCGAGCGTGATTTTTCTCGTGTAGTGGCTTCAATTGACGATCGCTGTGGCAATCCTACTCATAAGTCCAAAAATTTGGTTGTACTATTTTGAGAAGGAAGCTTGAAGGAAAAAAAAAACAAATATTAATTACGAAAAAGATTCAAACCTAAAAATTAAAATTAAGAAACGAAAATTAAAAAAAAAACTTATTAAAATTAAAATTAAATTGCGAACTCTATTAACATAAAATAAAACTAAAATTAAAATTGGGTTGCCTCCCAAGAAGCGCATGGTTAAAGTCATAGGCTCTACTTTGCTCTTTCGTCACTGTGGATTCTGAAGGAAAATCAAAACCCTCTGATCTTCTGTTCCGTTCTCTATGTAAGGTTTCAATATGTGGCCATTGACTTTAAATGTCCCCTTTGTTGGATGGTAAACGTCTATCGCTCCATGTGGAAACACTCGATGCACTATGAATGGTCCGAACTCTCTAGAACACAATTTGCCCGAAAAAAGTCGTAGCCTTGAGTTAAACAACAACACTTTGTCCCCCTCTTTAAATTCTTTTTTCCAATGTGCTTGTCATGCCATTGCTTAGTCTTTTCCTTGTAAATTTTGGCACTCTCATATGCATTATTTCGAAATTCCTCCGTCTCATTGAGTTGCACTAATCACTTTGCTCCTGCCGTTTTTAGATCAAAATTTAAGAACTTGGTCGCCCAATATGACTTATGTTCTAGCTCAACCGGTAAATGACAAGCATTTCCACAAACCATTCTATAGGGAAATATTCCTATGGGTGTTTTAAATGACGTCCTATATGCCCATAATGTGTTGTCAAGCTTGTTGGACCAATCTTTGTGAGAAGCAATTACCATTTTTTCCAAGATATGTTTAAGCTCTCTATTGGACACTTCTACCTGGCCACTTGTTTGTGGATGGTATGGAGTGGCGATGCGATGAGTAATGTTGTATTTGCTCAACAATGTCTCAAATTGGCGTTTGTAGAAGTGCGAACCTTCATCACTTATAATAGCCCTTGGTGTACCAAACCACGTAAAACTATTTTTCTTCACAAATTTGCTGACCAAACGAGCATCGTTTGTTGGCAACACTATAGCTTCAACCCAGTTTTAGACATAGTCTACAACAACCAAAATAAAATGATTAGAAAACGAGGAAGAGAAATGACACACCCCCTCCCGGGTGGCCCTTACCCCATTGAATCCTGACGCTCCGTGGGATGCGGGTTCTGAAAGGAGGGTGAGTCTTTGGAAACTCTTTAGGAAATAATTTAAAACTTAAATCATTACAATGCAATATCCATTTCATAAAACAAATCCAGTCAGAA
>WYDK02066258.1:0-11241 GCA_009867345.2 Toxicodendron radicans | reverse complement strand
CATGAGATTTCTGTTTAGTTACTACAATATCTTATTATTTTCCTATTTATTATACCTAGCTAGTAGTTATTACATTGGAGTTCCAAATCTAGTGAAGATGTTCTTTTGCTAGAATTTGATAACCACTTTGGCATCATTTGTAGAACAAGCTTGGGCTTCCACCCACTTGGATACATAATCCACAGCCACCAGAATATAATTCATACCAAAAGAAGGGAGAAATGGCCTTATGAAGTCAATTCCCCACATATAAAAAAGTTCAACTTCTATCATGTTTGTAAAAGGCATCTCATGTTTCATTGAAATATTCCCCATCCTTTGACAATGATCATATGATCTGATAAATTCTTGAGCATCCTTGAAAAGAGTAGGCCAGAAAAACCAGATTGGAGAATTTTTGCTGTTGTTCTTGACCCACCAAAATGACCACCATAGGGTGCTACATGACACTGCTGAAGTATGCTGGCGCATTCATCACCAAATACACATCTTCTCAAAATTTGATTAGCCCCTTGCTTGTATAAGTATAGGTCATCCCAGAAGTAAAATCTCACTTCATGTAAAAATCTGTTCAATTGCTGCTTGGAAAGGTCAGGAGGTAGAATGTCACATGCCAAGTAGTTAGCAAAATCAGCAAACCATAGGCATTCTTGATGATTCATTGCACATATTTGCTCATCGGGGAATACATCTTTAATTGCCATATTGGCTTGAGTAAACTCTTCATTTTCAAGTCTTAAGAGGTGGACTGCAACTTGGTTTTCACAACCTTTTCGATCAACAATCTCCAAGTCGAATTCTTGTAAGAGTAGAATCCATCTTATAAGCCTTGGTTTTGAGTCCTTCTTTGAAACCAAATACTTGATGGTTGAATGATCAGTGTGAACCACCACCTTGGTCCCTATAAGGTAGACTCTAAACGTATCAAATGCAAAAACTACAGAAAGTAATTCCTTCTTCGTAGTGGTGTAGTTGAGTTGTGCAACATATAAGATCTTACTTGCATAGTAAATATGATGAAAAATCTTGCCTCCCCTCTACCCTAGCACAACTCCAACAACATAGTCACTTGCATCGCACATAAGCTCAAATGGCAAGGACCAATCAAGAGCTACAATTACAAGTGCTAATACTAAAGCCTTCTTCAATGTTTCAAAAGTAACGTGGCATTCCTTGGTGAACCCAAATTTCTTGTCATGCCCCAGCAAATAACATAAAGGTTTGGAAATTTTTGAGAAGTCATTTATGAATCTTCTATAGAACCACGCATGACCTAAGAAACTTCTATTTCCTTTAACATTTGGAGGAGGAGGCAGCTGCTTGATGACATCCACTTTAGCTCTGTCTACCTTAATCCTTTTTAGTGAGACTTTATAGCCTAAAACTATGTCTTCTTGTTGTTAGGGTAGGTGCCCAAGAGCCAATCGATTTTGTAATCAAATCATTTGTATAATGTTTATTCAATTAATAAAGGGCAATTTATTATATTGTGTAAATCGTATTTAAGTATATGTTGTGATATATGCCCTTAGAATGGTGGAACTGTGACATGGGTATCGAGTGCTTGAAATCTAGATAGTGAGAAACCCTATGATCACTTATAGTGGCTATTCTAAAAGCGTTCGTAGCCTTAGTATTATTCTGACCTAGGGCACGGAAAATACGATAAGGCTATCATCATGTTGAACGACCTTGTCGAAAGACAGTGACGGATCTCACTTGTCAAGGTTGTTAGGTGACAACCTGGTGTGACACATGGGTGCTTGATTCATGAGCACGTTCACTGGACTAACCCATCAGAGGATTCCATATATGATGTAAATCAAGGAGCTGAAGATGCTACACATGCACGTGGGGCTTATCATACACATGTGAGTGGAGCTAAATTTGCACAAGACCCTTTGTCACTTCCTAGTGGCCCAATTACAAGACGTAAAGCCAAACAAATCAAAGGAGCACTTAATGGGCTAATCAAGGAGAATTGGGCTGATTCTGAAAAGATGAAGACCAAGATGGGCCCAAGTGATAAGGAAGGTTTAGTCCATGTCATCAAAGCAATTGAAGAGGCTGATTAACTTTAAAATTCGTGATCATCATGATCATATCTCAAAAGGAGATAAATTTATCTATTTTGGTACATTTAATCATGTTTACTTGTTATGAAAGAAGACTAAAAGACTTGACTAGATACATTGAATTAGGACTAGTTATATTTTGGTACATTGAATTAGTATTTTGGTACATTTAATTAGTCATTTAATCATGTTTACTTGTTCTACAAGGCCTCCAAACATGGGAACTTGTTCATATTGATGTTTGTGCTATTTATAAGCATTAAATATGACTTTTCCTATTCTTGGAGGGTTGTTCCAAGTATAAATATGGGGGAGTACGAAAATTGTATTATCATTGAAGTTTATTAATATATTGAGAGTTATTCTCTTGGGTTCTTTTAGAACTATTTGAACTTATCAAGGATTCTCCTTGTGGCGTTTGCTCTTGACTTATCAAACGGATCTTCCATCACTCGTTTGTGGCGTCTTCGTTTATACCAAGGTTCTTGCTTCCGTATAAGCAAAGGGTCACGGTCTCTCCCATACAAATACAAATCTGATTCTAATCTTTCCGAAAGTTCCATCTTGAATCACAGGTTTCGTCACATTGTTGGCGTGGTTTGTATCATTTGGTATTAAAGCAAAGGTTCTTGTTTTGGGTTTGCCTATCCTTTTATTTATTTTACTAGTTCCAAATACAGTTCCTATTATTTGAGTTCTACAAAAAAAAAAAAAAAAAAAGAGAGAAAAAATAAATAAATTAAAACTCTAAAATTCGTTCTTGTCTTTAAATTTCCATATTGTCACTTTGTTCTCTTTTATTCTTAAGTTCTTCATATTCTTTGTTCTCTGTATTGAACCATTCTCGTTCATTTAACTAATTTGTCAAGTTTGGATTGATACAAGGAAATCTGGATTGAGTTTGATTAGTTTAATAAGAATCCATAGAGGATTATTAGATCAATCTGATTTTTGTGAAAACACGAGTGAAGAGTGAAACATGCGAGGGAGTGCTTGTGAGGTTTTTAACTTTATTTTGCAGATTCTAAACATGTCCGCTAATCAAGAAGACACAATTGAATGAATTCGACAACCAGCCATTCCAAACCTTCAAATACAAGCGTTGATAGGGGAAATGAGGTGTATGTTAAGGGCTGAATTAGAACCTGTTCATGAGAGGTTAGATAGGGTAGAAGCAAGAACGCCTAGGGGCAGCAACAAAACATACCCAATAGGCATCAAGATGGGCAGGAACATGGGAGGAATTTTGAGGAAGAAGAGGAGTTGGAAGAGTTCGGTGAGCCATATTTGAATCGGGGCAGAGTAGTGCATGGTTATGGGAATAGAGGAGCTAGGATGGGTAGGTTTAGGAGGGATGATGACCTAGGAAACATAAAGATAAAAATACCACCATTCCAAGGAAAAAATTATCCTGAAGCTTATTTGGAGTGGGAAACTAAAATGGAGATGGTGTTTGATTGTCACAACTACTCGGAGATGAAGAAGGTTAAGTTGGCTGCAATTGAATTCACTGATTATGCCATTGTTTGGTGGGATCAATTACTGATTAATAGGAGGAGGAATAGGGAGCCACCCGTGGACACTTGTGAGGAGATGAAAATGCTTATAAGGAAACGATTTGTACCAAATCACTTCTATAGGGGTTTGTTTCAAAAGTTGCAGAGCCTAACTCAAGGTTTCAAGAGTGTAGACAAGTATTACAAAGAGATGGAGGTAGCTATGATCCGAGCTAATGTGGAAGAGGACCGTGAGGCCACCATGGCTAGATTTTTGCACGGTTTGAATCAAGAGATTGCAGACATTGTTGAGTTACAACACTACGTTGAACTGACGGATATGATGCATCAAGCCATAAAGGTGGAGGAACAACTCAAACGAAAGGGATTGGCTAGAAAGGGACAACATGTGGCTTCCACCAGCACATGGAAGAAATTCCCTAAAAAGGATGAGCAGCTACAAAATAGGCCAAAATATGAACCCTCTAAGAATGCCAAACCAGTGACATCTACTACTTTAGGTAACAACGATACTTCTACTTCTAAAACACGTGATATTAAGTGTTTTAAGTGTCAGGGACAGGGTCACATAGCTAGTTAATGTCCAAACAAAAGAGTGATGGTGATAAACACCCAAGGGGAGCTAGAGTCGGAGGATGAAAAGGAAGTAGATGATGAGATGCCATCTTTGGAGGATGATGATGATGAATAACATGTTGTGGTTGGAGATTTATTAATGGCAAGGCGAGTTCTCAATGTCCAAGTTAAGGAGGAAGAGAATAACCAAAGAGAGAACTTGTTTCATACTCGGTGCTTTGTAAATAACAAAGTTTGCAGTGCTATTATTGATGGGGGGAGTTGTACGAACGTGGCCAACACTGATTTGGTGGAGAAATTATCCTTAACAACCTTAAAACATCCTCGCCCTTATCGACTTTAGTGGCTAAATGAATGTGGTGAAATCAAGGTGATGAAACAAGTGTTGGTAGCATTATCCATTGGCAAGTATGATGATGAGGTGCTTTGTGATGTGGTTCCTATGCATGCATGTCATATATTATTAGGGAGACCTTGGCAATTTGATCGAAAGGTCACGCATGACGGATTCACCAATAGGTATTCTTTCACTGTGAACAAGCAACCTATTACTCTTGTGCCATTAACTCCAAAACAGGTTATGGAGGACCAACTAAAGTTACAAAGATCACATGAAAAGAAGAAAGAAAAAGAAAGTTAGGGAAAAGAAATTGAGAAAAAAGAAGTTGAGAGAAAAGAATCTAAGAAAAAATAAAATGAGAGGATTTCAGCTGTAAAGAGAATAAGAGAGGAAAAATTCAATTTCATTGCAAAAGAAAGCACAATCAAGAAAGCATTATATTCACATCAGTCCCTTATAATACTCATGTACAAGGAGGCTCTTTTATGTACTAATGATCTTGTCGGTTCTTTGCCGAGCAATATTGTTTCTCTTTTACAGGAGTTCGATGATGTCTTTCTTGAAGAGGAACCTCATGGTCTACCTCCAATTCGAGGGATTGAACATCAAATTGATCTCATACCCGGTGCACTAATTCCAAACCGACCTGCTTGTAGGACCAATCCAGATGAGACAAAGGAACTTGAGAGGCAAGTAGGTGAATTATTGGAGAAAGGGTATGTGCGTGAAAGTATGAGTCCTTGTGCGGTTCCGGTATTGCTAGTTCCTAAGAAGGTTGGTACATGGAGGATATGTGTTAATTGTCGGGCCGTCAACAACATTACGGTAAAATATCGACATCCCATTCCTAGATTAGATGACATGTTGGATGAATTACATGGTTCTTGTGTTTTTACAAAACTTGATCTTAAGAGTGGATATCATCAGATTAGGATGAAAGAAGGTGATGAATGGAAAACTGCCTTTAAAACTAAACATGGTTTGTATGAGTGGTTAGTAATGCCTTTTGTTTTAAATAATGCTCCGAGAACATTTATGCGTTTTATGAACCATGTTTTGCATGCATTTATTGGCAGATTTGTTGTTGTTTATTTTGATGATATTCTAATTTATAGCAAAAACTTGGAAGAACATGTAATACATTTGAAATATGTTTTAGATGTGCTAAGAAAGGAAAAGTTGTTTGCTAACCTCAAGAAGTGCACCTTCTGCACAGATAAGCTTGTGTTTCTTGGTTTTGTTGTTAGTGCTAAAGGAATTGAGGTGGACGAGGAAAAGATGAAAGCAATTAGAGAATGGCCAATGCCTACAACAATCGGCCAAGTGAGGAGTTTCCATGGCCTAGCTAGCTTCTATAAATGATTTTTCCGTGATTTTAGTAGCCTAGCCGCTCCTCTTACTGAAGTCATCAAGAAAAATGTGTCGTTTAAGTGGGGAAGGAACAAGAGAAGGCATTTAATGTGATCAAAGAAAAGTTAACTAATGTATGTTTGCTTGTTTTACCTAACTTCACTAAAACTTTTGAAATTGAGTGTGATGCTTCAGGAATAGGTATTGGAGCTGTTCTGATGCAAGGAGGCCATCCAATTGCCTACTTCAGTGAAAAGTTGAGTGGGCCAGCCCTAAACTATGCCACTTATGATAAGGAGATGTACGCTTTGGTAAGAGCCTTGAAAATTTGGGAGCATTACCTATGGCCAAAGTAATTTGTGATTCACAAAGATCATGAAACTTTGAAGTATTTGAAATGACAACAAAAGTTGAACAGACGTCACGGCAAGTGGGTGGAATACATTGAAATGTTTCCTTATGTGATCAGATACAAGCAAGGTAAGGAAAACGTGGTGGCTAATGCGTTGTCCTGAAGGTATGCTCTATTTTCCACTTTAGACACAAAATTCCTTGGTTTTGAATACATTAAGGATTTGTATGCATAAGATTCTGATTTTGGTGATGTGTTCATTGCATATGAAAAAGTAGCATTTGGTAAGTTTTATAAACATGATGGATTTTTGTTTCGGGAGAATAAATTATGTGTGCCTAAGTGTTCTTTGAGGGAATTACTGGTAAGGGAAGCTCATGGAGGTGGTTTGATGGGTCATTTTGGTGTAACTAAGACTTTAGGAATTTTGCATTATCACTTCTTTTGGCCTCATATGAAACATGATGTGGAAAGAATCTGTGAAAAATGTATCACTTGTAAGCAAGCTAAGTCTATTTCAAATAATACCATCAAAAACCTAAATCGAACAACAAAATAACGAACTTCGACCAAGAGAAATTAAAAACCAAAAAAAAAAAAAAAAAAGGGGTAAGATTTAAAGATCTTATACAAAGAAAAAAGTTCTCACTTAGAAATATAATACATAAAAGAACAGAAAAATATATGCAAAAAAAAAAAAAAAATCGTATAAGCTAAAAAAGTAATGAAGTAAAGTGATTAAGTGATGGAAGCAGTAATAAGGCGTCTTCCCAGTAAATCTATTGACTCCATAATCTTTCTCTCTACACACAGAACTTTAATCAAACAAGTAAAAGTCACAGAATTTGGGCTTAAAACCTTTCTTCATAAACTCCCCAAAAAGAGCAAAACCATGACAAACACTTTTCATATTACACAAGCAATTCATCAAAAATGTTTAACTGGGTTGTCTCCAGATTTTATGTCTTTGAACATTTTGATTAATTGCATGTGTAATATTAAAAGTGAATTCCAAATGATATTAAAAGTTGGTTAAGAGAAATATTTATTGATCGATGATTCCAAATGAGAAAAATTAATAATATATTGAAGAAATAAAAAATAAAAATTAAAGCTTTATAGTGTTGGCCAACCGACAGATCCCAGCCGTGGTGGCCAACCATCTGATCTGGGCAGTGGTGGCAAGATTCAGCCAGTGGCCAGGTAGAATGGGAGGAAGATGGAGAAAGAGAATGAGAAAGAGGAGATGGAGAAGAGAAAAACGTTGAGGGGGGCGTTTGGTTTCAAGAATGTTTCATTATTGGTTGGATATGATTACCAGTGAGATTATCAATCAATATTATGGGTGGCTTTAGCTCGGATGAATGTTTTATTATTAGAAATATTAAATTATTCGCAAGATGGATTACTTTGAAAATTATTGTAAATCTTATTAATAATGTGTTAGATAAGATTAAATTAATATGTATGTTATTTTAATATATTTGGTTGTAAGGAATAAAAGATTATTATAGTATGATTTTACTAAATTACCTTAATATTATAATAATATTATTTTATTATTTTATTATTTATATTTTATCATTTAACCCCCAATATTTGATAGAAACCAAAAACACCCCAGCCACCCACCAATATCGCCGGTTGTCACCCATCATTGCCGGCCGTGGTTGGAAGTCATAGGGTTGTTCGTTGTTTCGGTGATTGTCGTCAGCGGTCGACAATGGTGGACAGTGGTGGTTGGTGGTAACTGAGACCTTTGATATTTTTGTAAACATGACCATTTTTCAAGCATTCAAGCTCGACCAAGAGAGATTTGTTACATGTCATGTGTCTACAACAACCACTATCAAAGTACTACTGATAATTTTTAAAAACAAGTAAAGAATTATGAGCAACAAGACAGTTGACATAAGATTTGGGTTTCCAAACTCTTTTTGCATTCCAAACATCATTTGAATGAGCTAGCAAATGGGATAACATATTCTGATTTGCATGACAATTTTTCAGATAAGAAACAAGCTTGAAACACTTAGGTCTAATATGACATTTCCTATTATAGAAATGACAAAGTGGAAAAAATTTCTTTACTTTTACAGCTTGTTTCCCAATAGCGACAACATGTTCTATGGCTTTGACAAATGTGACATGGATGTGCTAGCACCTGGAGATAATTCCAAACCAGTTCTATTGCCAACCAGTTTTCCTTGAACAAGCACTTCATCCAGCTTGCTTGTACTTGCATTCAACTTCTCAACAATGACCTTAGCCTCCGAAACTTCCTTCAAAGTTTGATCAAACATCAAATCTTTGTTAGTAAGATCAATTGTCAAGGACATAATTTTATCAGACAAGATTTTCTTTTCTTTCAATAGATTTGAGTTTTCAGATTCAAGGTACAACACTTTCTTAATCGACTTCAACCATTGATCATACATTTTATAATAAGCCTTTTGTTGCTCAGCATACACATCAACAGAATCATCAGATGACACACTCACATTATCTTCCTGATTGACTGTAAAAGTAAGAAAATTTCCATTTCAACATATTCATATTCATCTTCCTCACACTCATTTTCTTCCTCATCACTCTTACTAAAGGTAGCAGCCGTCACTTTTCGTTTTTTCTTTAAAGTGTTAGCCCATTCAGCTTGGATGTGCCCATATCCTTCACACTCAAAACACTTAATGCCTTTACTTTTCTTCTCATTTTCTTTTGAATTTTTCTAGTAAAAGCACTAGGAAAGACTGATCATAATTATTTTTCACAAATAGTTGTTTTCCTTTCCCATCAACATTTGGCTTTTACGTTATTCCTAAATTTTTTTGGATAATTTTTAGTGATAAAGCAACTTTTTCTTCATTCGAATCATCAAGATGAACATTATAGAAAGTAGAAGTATCAACCTCATGCTTAAGTGCAAGACCATTACCTGATTTTTGATTACCCCTCCTTTTCTAATTTAGCTCATATGTCTGAAGTGATCCAATCAGCTTATCAAGATCCATATAATCCACATCTCGACATTCTTCAATGGAAGTCACTTTAGACAAAAACCGTTTGGACAGTGAACACAAAACTTTTCTGACCAGTTCAACATTAGAATACACTTTCCCCAAAGAATAAGATTCATTATAAACATCACAAATTTTACCATGAAAATCAGTAATGGTTTCATAATCAAGCATGGTTAAGTTCTCAAAATCAGTAACTAATCTCCTAATTCTAGTCTTCTTGACTATGTCAGGTCTTTCATTTTTAATTTGAAGCTTATTACATGCATCTTTAGCAATATCACAATTTGCAATAATCTTCATTTGATTAACATACACATCAATTAAAATAGCATGTATAGCTTTCGAATTGAAATTTGCAATCTAAAGTTCATTCTTAGTCCATTCTTGGAAAGAAAGACACTTGTAAAGTAAACTTCACGCACAAGATTCATGAAAGAATAAGATAAAATATTTTAAATATAACAAAAGTGAGACAACTTTACTATGAAAAACGAATAATAAAATGTGTATACATAAGAATAAATGTGCACACATATTTGTTCAATACGATCATATGAACAATAAATTTGTTGATATCTGATTTTGCACCAACGGACAAGTTACGATTAGATCGTTGCGACCTGAACGATGTTGTATTGTTTAGGATTAATTACTGGTGAGGGCGAGATCATTGATCGTGATCGGACTTCGAAAACTTCATCTTTTGGACTTGTTTGATTTGGTTAACTGTGTATATGCTGTTGTGAGCGATCTGAATGCCCTTGTTATCATCTCTTTTGAATTTACTTTCTTACGAACTGACAGTTGATAAGTGTTCAATAATTGATATTTTCAATCCCTTTATATCAATCTTTTTGATATATTTTATGGTTAATTGAGCTGATTAATATATTTTGTGAATTAGGAAATGAATGGAGGTATCCTAATGAAAGTGGAGCATAATGTGCAGTTTTCAGACATGGGCAGATTCAACCTCTGAAGGTTAAGTGAAGAATTTGACAATCTTAGAGTTCTCGAATGAGAAAGCAGTCTTCTTGAGGATTGATGTAGACGTCCTAAGATTTTGAAATTGGGCTTACTAGTTTTAACCCAAGTGGGTTTGGGTATTCAAAGTTTACAATGAAGTCAGAATATCCAAACCAGTCAAGGTTTGGGCACATGCCAGTAATTTGGCCATAAGTTGAGCTCTAGAAGTCCAATTGGGATGATTCAAGATGCGTTGGAAACTTAAGGAGTATAGATACATTTTTTATTAAGAGTATGAGTCTAGAAAGCCCATTTAATTATTCAAAATTGGCCTTGAAGTTACGGTTGGAATCTAGAAACCCTAATCCTTGGCTGATTTGGATTGTATCTTTGTGGGACGTTTTTTTATAGGGTTAAAAGGGAGAAACATATCTCATCTCTTTTTCTCTCTCTTTTATTTTGCCTTTTCTCTTTGAAATTTGAAATTTATTCCATGGCTCTGCATAGCTAACTTTTCCAATTGGTCTAAGGAAATGAAACCTCGGAATTGATTCAATTGTGAGATCTAATATGTGTTTTATTTTCTAATTTATATTTTGAGTATTGATTGTTCTTCTATGCTTATTTTTAATGAATGTTTCGTTTAATTGCTAGGAGGCCTACTAGTTTATTATTCATTACAATCTATTACTAGATTAGATATCAAATCCGTAATTGTTTGATCCCTGTAATCTGTGAAGCAACTAAGATTTGATAATTAGCTGTGTGAGAGATTGTTAGATCTTAGGAAGAACAATTAACTAAATTAAATATAGCCGCTTGTGTTTGTGTTATTTAGCTTCATCGATTTCTTTAGTTCTTAAAGCTATTCTTAGATTAAATCTGTAGCGCCTATATAGGGTTGTCTAGTAGTTAGGGTTAATTAGATCGCTTGTTTTCTAATTAACTACAACTAAGGAGGAATAGGAAAATAATTCCCACGGTGAATATTCAAGGTTTAAATTGATTTATTCTTGCATCAATGATCAATTGTGAAAATTCAGAT
>WYDK02066229.1:0-11245 GCA_009867345.2 Toxicodendron radicans | reverse complement strand
GAGAACATTACATTCTTTCGGAAAGGTAAAGTTGGAGATTGGAAAAATTATCTTACGCGTGAGATGGTTGAGCGTTTGGATGAAATAACGGAGCAGAAATTGGGTAGATTTGGCTTATCATTTGATGATGCATAAGCGTAGATAATACTCTTGTAGTTAAGGAAAATAAAAATGTCGTGTTTCTGTAAGGATTTGTACTAAAGGCACTCTCTTCTCATTTTCAATTTATTTGTCAGAAGTTCGAGTTTGTATTGTGTCTTCTCTTTCTCCCTTTAATTTCCTCCTCTCATTTCTTTCTTTCTTTCTATTGATGCCAAAAGTCTGCACCAACGAATTAATGGATTCGCAAGTCGCCAACAAACTGGCTAGTCGATGTTTACTGGTGAGAGCGTGAATTTCGTCGGTTAATATGCTAAATCATTAATTGGGGTTAGATCGCTAATACAACCTAAATAAAGAATATGACCTAGATTTTTAAGTGGTTCAGAGGATAGATAACAACTCCTACATCCACTGTTGTTGTATTGATACAAGGTTACAATCTCTTATCGCTAACGATCTATTTAAGAGAACATAACAGTAATGAATGAATAACTCGTGAACTGTAACTCTAAAAATTGATATTTTGTAAAGAGAGAAAGAGAATCTAAATGATAGAGCTCTTTATAAATTTATATGAGATTTGTGGAGAATAGCTGTACAAAAAGAATTTTAGTCTTTCTTGACAGTTATAAACTGTTAAGAAGGGCATTTCTTGACAGTTTTAAAACTGTCAAGAACCTCTTAATAGATTCTTGACAATTTTAAACTGTCAAGAATTCTGCCTACATTTGTGAAATTCTTGACAGTTTCAAAACTGTCAAGAATTGAAAACATGAAAAAAATAATAATTATAATAATAATTTTGGATAATAATAATAATAATAAAATGATATACCACACAAATCATTTACCACATTAACTGGATTTTATAAGCTAAAATTATAACAAAACAAAAATGATAACAGTAACTTCTCTTTATTAGTGTTACATTGAATTGTTTGAATTAAAAAGACATTAAATGTAACACTAATTAAAAATATGATATAAAAAGATTATGGGACAGCTCTTTATTTCTTCTAGTATTATGAGTTTAAATTTTTTTCTTTCACTCCTTGAGAAGATGAACTTCGGCTTTCTTCTCTTTTCTTTGCCTATCTGGAAAACAATTCAAAAAAGACATTAATATGTAACACTAATTAAAAATATGATATAATCCATTCAGAATTGTTTGACAGTCAATTAGTCATATTCTATTTATAAGTAGAACATCGTAGAAATTCAAAGTAAAATGTAGCAGTAAATCTGGAATCAGGCTCTACAATTCAAGCCAGTAGATAAAAGTATGTGTTTAAAGCTTACAATTATAGCAACTACATAAAATTTACAAGGAAATCAGTTCATAGGGTAAAACTCCTGAAGAGAGCTTTGATCCATGTGATACCTGCCGCTTTAGACAAGTTGCATTTGAACATTGGGGATTTGGTTTCATTGTCATGGTTGGAAAATAATCTTTAAGAGAATTATATCCCTGCAATCAAGAAATTAAACTGGAATGTCTATACTACTGCATCTGACAGAACAGGGAAACTTGTGTGTCCATATGAAGATAAACGAGTGAAATAGGAGTTACCAAGTAGGGGAAACATGTCCAAACTTCAGCAAAAACTTAAGTGTATTTTGAACTAGAAGCCCAGCAACAACTCACTGGGGAAAAAAATAATCAATAACAGGATATGAAAAGATAATAGCAGAAATGAAAATTTGATGTAGGACTAAATGGTAAATAATTAACTTTATCAAAATCTTATTATAATGAAAACAAAAGTGTACTGAAACAAAATTATGACATAAGTAACATATCAAGACAGTTACACCAATAGCATGTTGAGTCTATTTCTGAGTGATAAAATTGTCTGGTTTCTTCAACTTCAATACAATCACCACACATCAGAGTAAATTACTACAATGGAGATAACAGCCAAAAAGAGTTGGTGGAGGACATAAAAGATTACCATTGTAGTAGGTAAAGATGCGGCACAAACTCCCTCAAGCTTGAGCGTTCTTTCATCCACTCTAGATGCTACAACCTTTGAAAAGAAGGTCCATGTTCATATTTCACATTACGAAGCATAAAATACATTCTTTTTACAAGGTACAAAACTTGTAGGATTCAGGGTATCAATGTAAATGATAAGCACACACATTTTATATTTCATAGCTAAAATAAGGCTATCAATTCTGCATTGAAGTTGCCTCCAGAGTCATAAAAAATCAGATAAACAAACATACCAAAAGAGGTGCACAAGCAAAACAGGCAGTTTCTCCAGGAGTTAGTAATTGTATATGCCTAGAAACAGCATCCTCAGATACACCTATACAGAATTGACCACTTCAATAAGTATTGATAAAGATCATTAGCATATGTCAAAGGTGTGCAACCCAATACAAAAATTAGCATAAAAGAAAGTCCACTTTTGACAAAGAAAACCAAATGCAAAAGATCATTAAACTCCAAAGAGTAAGATGATGATGAAAAAAATTAAATAAAAAAATAAAACCATCCAAATGCACATTCACAGTGCACATGTGTGGTTTGAGAGCTGGTGCATTTGATTAAATAAAAGTGACATGTCTCCAGAGATTCTATGATGCCCGAAGATATCCCTTGTGAATGAGTAGCATAATCATATTTATCTATATATATTTGGAAACAAGGATCTAAGGCAAGTCTGTTCCATCTCGAGTTTTTACAGAATTAACTGCAAATAAATTTGCTCTTGGTAAAATAAAATAACAAAGCAAGAACTAAGTTGATTATCAGACTCCATCCATGTCTGATTCAACTCATTGCAAGCCTGCACATCCACAATAAAATTAGATACCAAGTCAAAAAAAAAAAAAAAAACAACAACAAGGAAATGACTGAAGTAACAATCATTCTTACCTGGTTTACAACCATCCTTGCTTCATAATTATCTACACAGCTTAAGACCAGATCCACTCCAGTACCTTCTTTACTTGGACAAAATGAATTGTTTCTTAAACTTGACATAAAGGTATCAAAGCCTTGTACAGTTGTGATGTTTAGAGTGTAGCTTTAAGCAAAACAACGAATAAATCAACATGAGAGACTACTATCAGATTATAAAATTGTCTATTAAATAAACATCTACATCTACAACTATAATTATATTCCAGCAATTCGATGGGTGCACTCAAGAACAAAGTCTAGTAGTCTATACATGCTTTAAAAGAGAAACAATTGAAGGTTGATTTTAAAGTAAAACAGAAAAAAACACATACCAAATTTAGGACTTCATGTTTTATCAGCAACTCTATATGCATAGAAACCACAGATGACAGAACTTTCAGCAAAAAAAAAAAAAAAGAAAACATAACAAAGGGACCCATTTGCTAAAAAGAAAATAAAAATAAAAAGTCTAACCTTTAGACAAATGCATATCCATAAAAAAATCTCCATCATATTCAAAACGAATCCATCAACAAACATTCTAAAACAACAACTATATCTCATCCTTAAGGCATAAACAGAGAAATTGTGCGCCCTCGATATGGATTTCTTCCTCCATGGCATTACACTACTAATGCTCCTCCAAGGTATTTTAATTATCTATCATCAAACAATACGATTCCATTGTTGTTTCTGATCATGTAAAATTCGACATCATATGAATTCATACTATTTGGGAATTTTCCCTGTTCCTTAAGCACTAATAATCAAAAGTTGTAACAAAATTGGGAAAAATGATAAATTTACCTTGTAAGTAAGAAATTGCAAAATTGCACTGGCTAGCAGGATCAACAAGCTCAGCGGCTTTCTTATAAAAGCCAATAGCCTTCTCCTTCTTGCCAAATTCCCAATATATTAGACCGGCATAGACCATAGCGAAAGTGGAGCCCCTTTCCGCGCCTTTTAAGAAGGAGTCGAGAGCCTTATCCAAGTTTTTGCGAACACCGCCGCGGCCGTGCTTGAACCGCTTTCCCCACATCAGTAACACCATCGCCTTTCTCAAAGGCCGAAGTGTGTCCCTCCATGATTTACACAGTAGTGAAACCGCCCAAAGTTGAGGATGGGTGAAAGAGGCCACGATTTTTGTCAAGATATCGAACAGTAAGGTTGCAAAATCATGACCATGCATTGATTGTGATGATCTTGAGTACAAGTGGTGGCTATGCCAGTTGATTTTACTCTTGTCTGTGCTGGAACTTGAATAGAGTTCTCGTCGGCAGTTGTCACCATTGCTCTTTGATAACGGAAGAACTGTGAAACGTGAGCCCTCTGATCGATCCGGCCATGTTCTTTGCTTCATCGTGTCACTTCGTAATAGTTATCTAAGCGACAAGCATTTACACTTTTCATTAAAAGTATAAAATAATAATAAATTGGTTTCATTATGTCGACGAAATACATTTTAGGATATGATTAACATAACATGTCGGAGGCAAAACCAATAGCGATCTTCGGTGGAAGAGCGGTGGCGATTAGGTGCGGTAAGGTCCACGAACTTGGGGGCTTCATTCTTCTCGTAGAAGTCGTCTCCGAGAGATTGTGCGCCCTCGATCTGGATTTCTTCGTCCATGGTGTAAAGAAAGCAAGCTAAAGAGGGGTTGGGTGAAGGAGTGTGAATGAGAAATGGTACTCGATGAATACCTTTGTTTTGTGGATTTTGAAGTGGGTCCAAGATTGGCCCGTTAGAACTTGAAACCAAAATTTCGGTCTAATCGGTCAGTCCTTTTCAAATAGGCAGTGAAGAGTGAAGAATGGGAAGAAACTGTCGCCGAATCTGTAAATAGGTAGTGCCTGCAGTGTGGTTTGGATTAGGTATTTGGGAAGAAGGAGAAGAAACTGTCGCCGAACTGAAGAGTGAAGAAGGAGATGAGCTGAAGAGAGAAGAAGAAGAAGAAAGATATTAGGGATTAGTCGATTTGGATTGGGGAATAGGATTTCAATTTAGGGTTATATTTTTTTTATCATATATATAATATATTTTAACTAAATCTTGACAGTTTTTAGCTGACAAGTATTGTAATTAAACTGTCAAGAAATAATTTGGTAAAAATATATTTTTGAAACAATTTTTTACAGTTAAAAATTGTCAAGAAACATCAAAACTGTCAAAAATGTCAATTAATTTTGGACAATATTCTTGACAGTTATTAACTGTCAAGAAACAAAAAAAAAAAAACTTTCAAGAATTTCAAAAAACTGTCACCTGATTCTGTCAAGAAATACCATTTTTCTTGTAGCGCCGAATCCTTTAAATAGAGTATAACACTCATATTTATAGTGTTTTTGATGCGCTCACTGTAGATCCCACTTGATGCATGATCTTATCAGTTCGCCAGGTGCATGGTGACAAATCTTCTTAGAACTTCCATTAGGGGCAGGTGGCAGTACCTCGGAGACAGTTGTGTTATGATGATGTCGTCTTTGGACAGGAGCCACGATCTGACAGGTCACGTGACGTCACTATTGTTCACTTTTTTTAATACGATTTTACCCATAACAAATACCCCTTGGTCTTTGGAGTTCGTTGTCGGAGTCTGAAAATCATAAGCTTTCCCGCCACCTTCGCAACTTTTGCTGAGGAAAAATTGAAATGGTTCAATTCTCAAAATCATGTTCCATAATTGTTGATGAAAGTAAAGAAGTATCGCAAGATAGACAATTTTGGAGAAGTGCTGCCACTCGGGTGATCTCGTAGACATATCGCCACTGAGGCGATCTTGGAGAAATATCGCCACCCAAGCGATCTTGAAGAAATATCGATAATGGATGATCTAACGTCGCTTCATTTCTTAGATCGATTTGAATAGGCTGACATTCATTGGGAAAACCATGAAACATTAAATGCGATACATGCGCATTTAATGTTTAACCATTATTACCGACATTCTTTGAGGCACATTAAATGCGTGTGAGTGAGAAAAACGACCACGAGCCCACTAACTTGGCGGTTATGACTTCTGTGGATTACTGACACGTGTTCCATCAGACGGTTTAGATTGCCTCTTGTTCGCGCGTTTTTAAGAGAAATAACTGTCGGTCTGGATAACTGACACGTGTATCTCATGAATGATCAGGATTCACTCTAACGTTAAACCATTTAGGAGAGAAAGAGAGAGAACCATAGATCGTTGCCACGTCGGAGGGATGGATGGTTACAATTTACTTAAATGTTTGAAAATTTTCAAAGAGGGAAAGTGAAAATTTCACTTTTCTTCTTCAGAGCAAACCTTTGCCATTCTTCGTTTTCCAGAGAAACTTTCTCATTCCTTCAATTTTCCTTCGCTTTCCTTCACTTTTTCTTGCAAGACAAACATTTCTCAATCATTCAGAGATTGAAACGAGTCATTCTTCGCATTCCCGAGTTCACCACAGCACTCAGGTAACTTCATTATCTCTTTTGGTTGCTTTTCTCTCTTTGAGTCGATTTTTGGTGTATTTGTATGTGTTTTGAGTTCTATGGTGATGAACTGGTCGCTCCTTTTTGGGAAGATAATGGAATAGGGTTGTATATGAGCTTTGTGTGTTTGTTTAGGGGTGTTTTCAATTAGAAAACTTATGAAAAGGGTTTAGGGTTTTTTCCTTTTTTTGTGTGTACAGTCACATCGTTGGGATGGCTGATTTTGTAAAAGTCAGTTCGTCATCATCGAGTGCGTTTACTGAGTTCGATCAATACGTCGATCAAATGTTTCCTGATATTCATTTCAATATTAATGACGAACTTCCTCCTTTGGATGTCGTACCTTTGTAGACGATTTATGCAAGAGATCAGGAGGTTCAATCTGCTTAACGATCAGAATCTCAAGAAACTCAACCTCTTCTACAAATAGAATACCTAATGGCCAACGATCAAGAATCTCCACGTGTTCGCACTGACTCCTTCGACGGGATTGTAGAAATTTTCCACCCTGAGAATCCACCCCCGGAGTTGGGCATGTTTACTCCAACAATGATCATCGAAGAGGAAGTTAGGGTGATTGTCGACAAGTACTCTCTCAGGATACCCGTTTATTGGAATCCTAACTATTCCATTGAGCATCCACCTACGGGGCGGACCGCAATCTCTGAACAGATCCTTATGACCGGTGCATGCATTCATTTCCACCCCTTTTATTTCTGAAGTGCTAGACTACTTTGGTTTGGTGCTAATGCAATTCACCCCTAATGCTTATCGCATAATAACAGTGGTTTACATCGCCTGTGTGGAAAATGATTTGAAGGCACCTACTGCTTAGGAACTTGCTTGGGCCTACGTCTTGAAGAAAAGCAAGGCGGAGAATTACTATTATCTTTCTCAAAGGAGAGTGATTGCTAAAGGCATCACAGGCACGGTCATTAATGCAGGCGATTACATGACCAAGTATTTCTTCTTTGAGTACGAAGGTTTTAGGCATATCAATAGAATTTCAAGTAAGTACTTTGCTCGCTGTTCGCCCTGACAATTTGCTTTGCTCTTTTTTCAGTCAATCGATCTGATTCATATCGGACGCATGTCGATCAAACCCGAATGATAAGATTCGGTAATCTTGATGAGGATCAGCACAAATGTGCTAACCTTCTTACCCTGGAGCTTTTGAAAAAGCATGACTTCATCGCTCCATATGCAATTTTAAGGTGGCTCTTCCTGAACAAGGTAGAAATACTTTCTAAGTTCTTTAATCGCCAAGAATGCTTATAATGACCTCCATGAATTAAGACTGAATAGGTCGTTATTTTGATTTTGCAATTCAGCAGTGACACCTAAAAGAAAGGCGAGGCCAGTGAGAGAGATTGTTGGTCCCCGACCAGTTTTGGCACTTCTATCTTTTGCTGCACCCGCACCTTCTGGTGGAGTGCAAACTCAAGAGCCAACTGATCTCCCCATCGTAAAAACCGAATACGGGGAACTGCTA
Organism: Toxicodendron radicans; assembly: GCA_009867345.2. NCBI lineage: Eukaryota > Viridiplantae > Streptophyta > Magnoliopsida > Sapindales > Anacardiaceae > Toxicodendron > Toxicodendron radicans. The sequence continues at coordinate 3,283 of WYDK02066229.1, read as the reverse complement.
AGTCGGGAAGCTGAAGGTGGGCAATCAGTTGCCCATCCACAAGAGACGATCCCCCCAAAGGTCATTGTTCAACCAACAGGCCGGGGGAGATCAAAACAACTAAGACAAGTGTCGATCGAGCGGGGGGTTCGTCAACATGGTCTGCAAAGGTGCATCGCAAACGATCCTCCACAGATCGTAGTGACCAAGTTGTGGCGACTTCTCATGTTTCAAGGAAAAAGAAAAAAATCGACAATATAAAGGGCAAGATGTGACCCTCCAGGACGTTCTTGATTCCATTGCAAATTTCCCTGATCACTTGCGAGCTTCAACGTCTATGATGTCGGACTGTGTGACTGGTGAAGACTTTAACAAGCGGTCGCAAGCATCGAAGATGGAATTATTGAGGCACATGGTTGAGTCTCAGCATGAAGTAAGAAAGATATATTTCGATCTCTTGCCTTAGCATATTTTTATTAATAAAGCCGACTCATTTCCCTTTGTATTTTTAAGCTCGCTATGATTTCGGCCCTTTATTTTAACAAGCTGCAATCTAAAGCTCACGATGAGAAATGCTCAAATGAGTTGGAGACGAAGCTGAAAGAAATTGAGTCTAAGCGAGTGACTGCTGAGTGCACCCTTGATCAGAAGCTATCTAAACTCCAGAAAGAGCTCGCAAAAGAAAGAGAATATCTTAAGCGAGCTAAAGCTGCGGATGTAGACAACCTCCTGAAGGTCCAATAATTGGAAAAAATATGTGTAGAGGTCAATAGCCCACTCCGAAAGGCCAAGGAGGATTTGGTGGTATGCACGGCCCAAGTCGTTGAGGTCTCCAAGTAGCTCAAAGCGAGCAAGCTTCGTGAATGGACTCTTGTGAAAGAGCAAGCTCAGATGGCTGAATCGCTCAGATAGTTGAATCTCTTCAAAAAGCAATCAATGATCAATGAGCGACCTACCAACGACTCATCAACTGCATGTTTACGGATTTGATCGGTAAGTCGATGGATGTCTATGTAGACGACATGCTCATCAAATCGTGGGCTGTTGCAGATCATATCTAGCACCTATCCGAGGTGTTCAATGTCCTCCGACAATACAAGATGAAGCTAAATCCCTTAAGTGCGCTTTTGGGGTAGCATCCGGGAAGTTCCTTGGTTTCATGGTGAACTAGCAAGGGATCGAGATAAACCCAGAAAAGATTTAAGCTTTATTGAACATGAAAAGGCCTACGACTATCCAGCAAGTGCAGTGTCTGACCGGAAGGGTTGCGGCATTTAGCCGTTTCATCTCACGATCATCAGATCGTTGCCTCATATTTTTCAACATTCTCAAAGGCAATAAGCAGTTCGTTTGGATCGTAGAGTGCGAACAGGCTTTCCAAGAGCTCAAATCTTATCTTGGAAACCCTCCACTTCTGTCCAAACCAATTGTTTGAGAAGCCCTACTACTGTAACTGTCCGTTTTGCCAGCGCGATCAGTGCAGCCCTTGTCTGTAAAGAAGGTCGAGTTCAGTGGCCGCTCTACTACGTCAGTAAAAGACTAGTAGACATAGAAACCCGCTATCCAAAAATGGAGCACTTGGTCTTAGCACTTGTCACCACATCCAGGAGATTGCAGCCATACTTTTATGCTCATACGATCAACGTGCTAACTGACTATCCGATAAGGCAAATCCTGTAGAGTCCCGACTCCTCAGGAAGAATGATGTAATGGGCCATCGAAATGACTCAGTTTGATATCCATTACCAGCCCTGAACTTCCATAAAGGGGCAGGTTTTGGCAGACTTCATTTCTGAGTTCATGTCCCCACGACATGAAGAAAGAGAAAACGACCAGACTGAACCCAACTCGAGCAAAACCAACGACGTCCACAAGAAGCTCGAAAACTCCCTGACTTAAGAGATGTTCGTTGATGGGTCTTTGACCACTAAATGGGATGGGGCAGGTTTACTCTTAATTAGTCCGAAAGGTACCCGCCTATATGGGGCCTTCAAGTTTGGGTTTAAGGCAACGAACAATGAGGCCGAATACAAAGATCTTTTCGCCAGCCTGCATCTTGCTAAGGAAATGGGCGCGAAATCAGTAAAAATCCGTAGCGATTCCCAACTAACAGTGAATCAGATCGTTGGCGATTACCGAGCAAACGGAGACAAGATGATCGCCTACTTGAAGAAAGTCAAGACAGAGCTTGCTACCTTCAAGGCCTTCGCAATCACTCAGATTCCGCGAGGTGAGAACTCTGTAGCCAACGCTCTGGCCAAGTTCGTATCATCGTTGGAATCAAAAGCCCCGGACTTTATCCTGGTCAAGTTCGTTCCCCCTCCAAGCATCACCCCAACCAGTCAGGTGGTGACGCACGTTGATCTCTAGAAGAATTGGATGACTCCAATCCTTACTTATCTAAAAGAGGGGATAGTTCCCCATAGTAAGGGGGAGGCATGAGCTTTATGAACTAGGGCTTGTCATTTCACTCTAATAAGGGAAACCCTATACAAAAAGGGATTTGGGACACTGCTGATGTGGTGCGTGAACGATGACGAAGCGGATTACATCGTTCGTGAGATTCACGAAGGCATTTGCGGTAATCATTCCGTGGGAGAATCTATGGCCGACAAGATCGTTAGGCAAGGGTACTACTAGCTCACAATCCTATCTGACTCGACTGGTTTTGTCAAGAAGTGTGACAAATGCCAACGGTTCGCTAGCATTCCGCGAGCACCCCCACAACAGCTTACAACTATGTCAAGCCCTTGGCCGTTTGCGATGTGGGGGGGATCGACCTAATTGGCCCCATGCCAGTAGGAAAATAAGGAGTAAAGTATGCGGTAGTCGTTGTCGACTACTTCACTACGTGGGCAGAAGCCGAGCCCTTGGCCACGATCACCATGAACAAGATCAAGGCCTTTGTCTATAAGAACATCGTTTGTCGATTCGAGATCCGTAACTCTATAATCTTTGACAACGACAAACAGTTCGACAACGACGACTTCACAAAGTTCTGTAGCGATCTCGGGATCCAGAACAAATTTGCTTCCGTTGAGTGACCTCAGGCCAACGGACAAGTTAAAGCTATCAACAAGATCATCAAGCGAACTCTAAAGATGAAGCTCGATGACTCTAAAAGAAAATGGCCTGAGGACCTCCCCGAGGTGTTTTGGTCATATCACACCACCCTGCGAACTTCCACAGGTGAAACCCCCTTCTCAATGGCATATGGCTGTGAAGCCATGATAAGAGTCTAATTTATATATTTTTATTCCTTCCATATTATGTTTTTTGTTCTGTTTTATGCCTAATTGAGTTG
>WYDK02066191.1:0-11251 GCA_009867345.2 Toxicodendron radicans | reverse complement strand
GGAAGATAAATATTGAAGAATCTTTGGCAAGCCACATGCAATTTGTCTTTAAATGGCAATCCAATCTTCAAAATAAACTATAAAATAACTTCTAATCATACAAATTTATTAGCCAATTAGTCCTCAAAAACTTAGTTTAGAAGTCACATCACTTTAATTTTTATTATGTATATTAAATTATTTACGATTCCTCTAATTTATTTTTTTCTAAAATTAATATTAAATTACTTTACTTGCCTCCTCTAACATTAATTCCGAGGTCTCGCTACATTAGAAAAACACAAATATGATACAAAATGTTAGCATTACGATAGAATTGGGATTTTAGAAATTATGATAGAATTGAGATTTTAGGTAAAAAAATTTATATTATGTTATTATTTAATTATTATATTATCTTTTAAAATTAGGTTATTATTAATTTGTAAGACTATATATAACCTAAAACAATTATGTTTTGGTAGACAATAATCAATAAAGTTCCTTTCCAAACTTTTAATTCTCATTCTCTTGAAGGTTTTGTTTTCTCGTATAAAGCAGAAATAATATCCTAATATTGGTGCTTTCGTTCTCCATGGATGTCCCGTCTCGCCTAAAGGCTTTGGATGAATAAGTCTCTCAACAATGGGTCAAACTGGACGCTCAAGAGGCCAAACTTGACTCCTTGGAGGGTTTTTTGAAGGCTATTACACTAAAACTTACTGTCATTGATGCCAAGCTCGAACAAGACCGACGGTAGAAAAAGCCCCTGGGGGACAGTCATGCGAGTGGCGATGACACTTCCTCGCCCGGCTCAAGTTCACATTCTTCTGGGTCTACCCCACCTTTGAAGCCTTTCAAACTGGACATGTCCAACTTTGACGACACGAATCCCTGTGGCTAGAGGTTTAAAGTTGAACAATTCTTTGATTACCATAATACCCCTCCCGAGCAACAGTTGACAATCTCTTCCTTCCACATGGATGGGTCAACTCTCTCATGGTATCATTGGATGCATTCCAATCGGTAGATACGTACCTGACATTCTTTGCTGTAGGATTTAGATGTTCGTTTTGGGCCTTCAGAATTTGTGGATTACCAAAGGCAATTGACCAAACTTACTCAAGCAGGTTCTATAGCCGCTTATTAGACAGAATTTGAGGACCTCTCTAATCAAGTATCTGGCCTTTCCAATAAGCTCCTTTTCAGCTGCTTCGTATGGGCTCAAACCGGAAATCCGACGGGAGGTGCTGCTCTTTCAGCCTCACACCCTCAACCAAGCCATGAGTATTGCTCGCTTGCAGGAGGACAAATTGCAGGATATCCACCTATACTTGCAATCTACTAGCCCCATATATAGGGATCCTAATAAATCAACTCCACACCAATCAGGCTCCTTGCTTGTTAAGCGACTCACGGCGACACAGATGCAAGAACGACTCGACAAAAGTTTGTGTTATAACTATGATGAACGCTTTCAACCTGGGCATCACTGCAGGGCTAAGTTCTTTCTCTTGTCGATAGGGGAGGATGACGATGTTTCTTGGGATAGCGGCGGTTAATGGTGCAATTCCTTTCAACCTTGAGGACAAGGTTAAACCGAAGGGGAAGGAAATGTTAGGATTATGATAGAATTGGGATTTTAGGGATTATGATAGAAATGAGATTTTAGGGATTATGATAAAATTGGGATTATTAGGTTAAATCTTTTTATAGTATGCTATTATCTAATTATTAGATTATCTTTTAAAATTAGGCTATTATCTAAGTTGTAAGGTTATATATAGCATAAAACAATTATGTTTTGGTAGACACTAGTCAATAAAATTCATTTCCAAACTCTTAATTTGCTTTCTCTTAGAGGTTCTGTTTCCTCATATAAAGCAGAAATACTATCCTAACACAAAATATTATTGAGTTTAATGGAATCCACAAAAAAGATACAGAGTTTGAAGAAATATACATTTTTTTAGAACTGAAAATTATTTAAAAATTTAGACTCACTTTTTTTAACCAGTTGCACGCAACGCTAGAGACTTATAATCTTTTGAACAACCCTCCATGCATAGATAATTCACTAGATAACAAGTTTAATTGCTAAGTTTGATAGATAATGAATTAAAACTCAAATAACTCTTGAATATATGCTTAATTTCATTTGAAACTTTCAGCATTCAATGAATACTGTGATTTATAGAAATTACAAATTTGGATGCAATTACCAACCATGAAATGCGATTAAAGGAACCAAAATCATCCAGTAAATGTGTCATACTAATCACGTTGGCAAATATATATATATAATATGAGATTACGGCAACACGTGGATGCATATGTTTGGTGAGAATTTTCCAAGTATAGTTTTGTTTTTGAGTTATTAATTTAAGTTTAATATGTGGAAAGAAACAAAAGAGGATGAAATCATTGAAATGATAAATATAATAATAGTCAAACTTCATTCATTACAAGAAAAATGACATATAGTAATAACACTAAAAAATATCACTTTTCTATAAAATATTACTATATATCTTTTATAATAATACTTATTGAAAAAAATATTACAATACATGTAACACATAATATTTTTGTAACATATATTAGTCAATGGTAGCTTTCTTTTTGAAAATGTTACAATTATATATCAACAGTAGTTCTTTTTAAATATTACAATAAACTAAATATTATAGTAGCTTTTTTAAAGTGTCACAATTTAGAAAAAATACATAACATTTTACAAGTGTTATCATATACTCAATTTATTGGCGGGAAAAATAAATGGAATTCCCGCCATCATTTTTTTAGGTTGTTTTTGTTATATATTTAATGATTTGGGGTCAAATAATTATTTTGTTATTTTGTCACTTTTTATTCATGTAGGGACCAAAATAATTTTTTTTACACATACCCAATTATTAACAGCGAAAATTAATATACCCTAAACCTGTCAACCCAAAAATTTCCACAATTTCCTAATACCTTCATCAATTAATTAAACCGTTTCTTACTCTCGCTTCGACTGCTGATAGAACCATCTCTTTAAATTCAATTCTAATCAATTATAATCAATTAATCAATTAATTAATTATATATAATCAATTAATTAATCAATTCTAATTGATTAATTCACTAATCAATGAATAAATTCTAATTCTAATCAATTAATCAATTCTAATTGATTATAATCAATTAATTAATTCTAATTACTTATAACAATTAATCAATTCAAATCACTTATAACAATTAATCAATTAATTAATTATAATCAATTAATCAATTCATCAATTATAATCAATTAACCAATTAATCAATTATAATCAATTAATCAATTCTAATTAATTCAAATCAATTCAAATCATATCATCATTTCTAATCAATTAATCACTTCTAATCAATTCTAATAAAAAATTATCAATTTATCAATTATAATCAATTCTAATAAATTAATATATTATAATCAATTAATTAATCAATTTTAAACAATTTTCAATTTTATAATCAATTAATTAATTTTAATTTCTAACTATAATCAATTAATCAATTAATCTATTATAATCAATTAATCACTTCTATAGAAGTTTTATATCTTATCATTTTTGTCGTTTGCGAGAAACGAGATTCTTGTTAGAGTACTAAAATTTGTATCACAATTCATGCGATAGTTCAGCTGATGACAAATTAATTCACATAGTCCATTATTATATAATTAAGAAAATGTTACCAAATCAACTATCACATGGGTTTGGATTTCTAACTTTATACACATAAAATTATTAAAATATTAATTTTAATTGATCTAATATGCTATCAGAAAGATTATATGTTCAAATCTTTCACTGATCATCAGAGAAAATCTTATGTGTAATGAATCTATAAACAATTGGCCAATGAAACCATGCCACCTCAGTGTGCGTGTCATATGCATGCTCCTTCATTAACTAGTTGTATGTACATCAATCACGCAAAAAAACCATATTTTTTCCACTAAACACAAATCTTTTAAGGGTACATAGGTAATTGAATTCCCACATCAATCTCCCATTTTATGGAAAGCTAGTGTAGTTGAGTTTTATTGAAGAGAAAACAAGTCATAAAATATATATAATTTCTAGGATGAGGTCATGAAAGGAAGATAAATATTGAAGAATCTTTGGCAAGCCACATGCAATTTGTCTTTAAATGGCAATCCAATCTTCAAAATAAATTAACTACTAATCAATACAATTTGATTAGTCATTTAGTCCCCAAAAACTTAGTTTAGAAGTCCACATTACTTGATTAATTAAGGGTTTCTTTTGAAGTTTGAACGTGTGAGTCAATGAATACATGTCACATCCAAAATATTTTACTGTTAAATTTTAGGTGTTAAAATAACCATAATAAGATAATTTTATAAATATTTATTTAAAAAAGAGTAAACGACATATTACCACCCAAGGATTAACGAAATCCCAGGTTGATACCCCTGGTTTCATAAATTTCAGTTTCCCACCCTTAAATATACACCGTTACATTTCTTTTAATTGTTAAAGGCTAAAATAGTCAAAATGGTCATTTACTATTTTCATTTTTTTTTGCAAAAAATCCCTTTAACCCACTATCGCCTCTTCTTTTTCTTTTACCTGTTCTTTTTCTTTGTCTTCCCAATATTCTTCTTCTTCTACCCATTCTTCCTGTTCTTCTTTGTCTCCTCTTTTCCTCCCCTCATTCTTCCTCTCTTTCCTCTTACTTTCTTTCTTCTTCCCTCTTGTCCCTTCTCGGAATAGCTTTCATCTTCTTCCCTCTTATCCATTCGGCTGTTGTTCCTCCTATCCATTCCTTTTTCTCTTCCTCATCTCTTTCTTCTTCTCTTCCTCCTAATTTCTTTCTTCTTCTCCTCATTTCAGTTCGTTTCCAGAAAAGAAGAACAAAATTTAAAAAGATAAGGGTGTTAAATCTGAATAAAAGGAAGGGTGTCAAATCTACTCCGATTCTGATTATCATAAATCCATTGATTTTTGCCGCTTTTGTTATTATTGCTGGGTTGACAATCATGCTTGCTTCTATTGGACCTAGGAAGGGAAGGGTGGGTGATGCCAAGAGTTGTGAGTAATTTGGTGGTGACGGGGCAGATTTTGGGGTGTAGAGGGATTACAATGGTGGTGGATGAGTGGAATGGTGGTGGTGGTGACTTCGGGGTTTCGAGAGGGAGAGATGAGCGTGGCTACTGGTTAGGGCGAGCAATAGAAGGTTGTGGCAGAGGGAGGGAGAAAGAGAAGCAGTAGAGCCTGATCCTCATTGCCTGTTGCCGTCGGAGATCTGTCTTGGTCACGGCCGTTTTACGTGACAACACACCTCAACCACGCCGTGCATCAATAGATCGTAGAAAATTTAAAGAAAAAAATTGTGAGTGTTGATTTGGAGATGTTGGTGAGGGTCGGCTGTAGTGGTGGTTTGGAATGGGGTGAGATTTGTTTTTTTTTTTTTTTTTGAATTGGGATTTTGATTGAATGACATTTGCTATTTGGTTTGGTAGAGTGAATTTGTTTGTTTGGAATTTCTGGAGTTTATTGGTTGATTTTTGGAGTGTTGGGCTTGTCGTTCGGTGGCAGTGGCTTGGTGGTGGTAATTTGGGAAAGAGTTTTGGCTTGGAGGCAACCAAAAGGATGGCGACAATGAAGAAGAGGAAGGGAGATGATGAAGAAGGAGGTCCAAGGGCAATTTGGTAAAAGAATCATATGTCTTGTGCTAGAACCCATCCGCCAATAACGACATTCATTTAAGGGTGAGAATCTGAAATTTATAAAATCAGGGGTATCAACCTAGGATTTTGCTAATCCTTGGGTCGGAATATGTCATTTACGCTTTAAAAAATTAAGAAAGTGAGTAAAGGTGAACTTCGTTTGCCTTCATATAGCCCAACTTGGCAAGATCGAAGCCACGCCAGGCCTCCATGCCAAGTGAGACTTCGATTTGGTCATACTAAGCTAGATCACAAATCACTTCAGCTTTGATTTGGATAAGACTGCTAAAAACCCAGGCTGCTTTTATCCCATCCCGCAATTAGGAGAAAGTGAAACTGGTTTGTTGGTTATTTTTTTTTTTTCTAATTTTTTAGCTCTTAGTTTTAAAATATGTCGAGTGTCTACTTATATCTTCTTTTGTCATAATATTCAATGTATTTAATTTTCACTTGACAATTATATCATTAAATGTATCAAAATTAACTAAAAATATAAAAAATAATATTAATAATAATATTGAGATGTGTTAGTGCTCAAATTTTCTCTAAAAATAGCTGATAAATATATTGATATTGGACAAGTTTGATAATAATTCTTGCGCCGAATATCATCGTACTTGACTGTTACTTGACAATCATATCATCCAATATATTAAAATTAATTAATAATATAAGAAAAAAAATTAATGTGACATCGCTCAAACTCAAATAGCTCAAAAAGTTTGACCCCAAATTTTCAAATAGCTAAAAGTCAACAGCTGACATTTAAATTTCCCTCCAAAACAATGAGAAATGGTCACAGCTTGAATTCCTCTTACTCTTCAACCGTTGAACAACGGAACTCACAAATAAGAGAAGCTGTGAGCAAATACCATGAAATCCCCCTTTTGGCCTGATATCTTTGTGCAAACCACAATGGTTGATATGAATGTGAATAGTAATCAATTGAATTGCGCATATAATGTTTGATGAAATGCCTGGCAGAGCTATTGTGTCGTGGAATACAATACTTGCTGGTTTCCCGTAAAAGGTATATAAAACATTGCCGCTTTTTAATTTAAATTAGTTACCGTTGGATTGCTTAACGTACAAGAAACAAGTAAAATGAAGGTGTCCATTTCGGAAACGGAGTGTTAGTAAGATGAAATAGGAAACCTAATTAGGATAGGATTGGGACTCCTTATCATAAAACTCTTCAACCCTTCTCTTATTATTATCTTTCTCTTTCCACTTCATCTTCTTCGTGAGTTTTCTTCAATCGTAAGTTCTTCATCCCTTTCTTTCTCTTGTAGAACAAAATAAATCATAATTTCATAAGATTCAAGTTACCAAAAATCATTCTCAAGTAAATTTCTCTTCAGGTTAATTCAAATTCAGTGTGTGATTAACGGAAAGACGCAAGTGATCATGGAAAGAGAGTTGTTGTCTTTGTGTGAAGCCACTAAGAAAGCTGCTATAGCTGCTTTCGTGGACAGCATCTCATTTACTGGGCCAGAGGTGTCACGTTGCATAGACTCACTGAAGCGGCTCAAGGATTTTCCGGTGACCGGCGAGGTTCTTGTTTCAACTGCTGTTGATAAGCAACTCCGACATCTTAGACAGCATAAAAAATAGAAGATTCGATCAATGGCTAAGTGGTTGTTGGAGATATGGAGCAAAAAGATCAAAGAGAATTCATCAAGCACCGGAGGTAAAAATTTATATATGGATTCTTCGAAGAAAACCCAACGCCTTGAATTGCCTAAATCGACAATCCACTATCAATACTCTTCGAAAAATAAGGTAAAAGATGCTAAGTGTGAGACTGGTCTTACAAAACTTGAAGAGGCTGAGAAGACAATTTTTAAGATGGAGATGGGTTCCAGAAAATTTGAAGAGACTGAGAAAAGAACTTGTGCGTGAGATTGGTTCTAGAAAACTTGAAGAGACGGAGAAAAAACCTTTGAAGTTTATCTTGAAGATCAAGACCAAACCATCAAAGGAACCTTGCAAATATTGTGAAGAAGAGCAGAAGGCATCATTCAAGTGTAACGATGCTTCGCGTGACAAGGTTCGTGAAATTCTTCTTACGGAGAGTTGCTGAGGAGGTTGGTGAAGAAACTAAAGAGCATGTAAGGCTTTTGACCTAGTTGGTGTTGCGGTGTCAGTCGAATCGAGATGTTTAAGAAGATGGGCAGTACAATGGGGAGATTATGTTCAACATAAAGGATCCGTACAATCCAGCCTTGAGGAGGAAGATTCTTCCAGCGGAGGTGAAGCTAGAGAGACTTATGGATATGAGTTTAGGAAGATAAAAGAGAAAGCAGCTTTGAGGGAACAAATGGCTGAGGATATATCAAAAGAGAAACCAGATTTTGATTAAGTAAAATGGTTGGAATCTTTGTTGTGATTGTCATTGTAAATTGATCAGAGTATAGTGAATTTATTTCTTATATAGTTACTGATGTAATGAATTTTATTTCTTATGTAGTTACTGATGTATAGTAGTTCTGAGTAACATTTCTTAGTGAAAATAAATGATTTGATTTCCCTCCAAAACAATGAAAAATGGTAACAGTTTCACTTGCTCTTCGTCTTTAACCTATTTTTTTTTGTTTTCAACCGTTAAACCAATGGAACACAAATAAGAGAAGCTGTGAGCAAACACCATACCCACCAAGCCCTTCTTCTTTTTCAACAAATGAAACAACAGGCTGATATGTATCTGAAATTTGATCGTTTCAATTAGACCTATAACGTGTTTGATGAAATCCCTGATGGCGCGTCCTAAGCGCGTAAACATGATGGAAAGACATATTTTTTGGCAAGTTTATGAAAATCTTTGCGAGGAAATTTTCCTAACAAATGAAGGCTTCCGAAATTTGGGAACCTGGAGGTAGTTTCTTAGTTTTGGCATTTATTTTTTCCATTGTAGAGCTTGGAGTAAGAAGAAAACAGCAACTACAAATGATGTCCATGTTCAAGACATGATTAATTTGGTCACACTAGTACAAAAGGATAAAAGACATCGTTTTTAACAGTTGTATTGTGTTATTAACTTTGTGATTCAAAATCCATCAAATTCACCAAAATACTTTTTCCTAAAATCACTATTTTAAAAAAACTCTACAAGTTTGATAATGATTCTTATGTCAAATATGTCGAGTATCATTTAACGAAGTTGCACTTGATTATATTTGACTTGTATCATTAAATCTATATATCTATATAAATTTGAAGCAGAGCCCAAACCAAGACACATCATGGCCAAGGTGAAAGGAAAATTGAGTGTAGGACGCATAAAAAAGGAGGACACGTTGGACTTCAGGAGCTCTAATATTGTTGTTCGAATTGATTGTAGCATTTAGCATTTAGCCTGATGGTACTCATGGTCACTCTTCAAAGACCAAGATCCTTGGTTCGAGTCCTATGGGGGAGGCGTCCCTTGTGAATCTCAGTTCACAAGGGGACAAAAACACTAGGTCGGTCTCAGCCACCTAGTGCACAAACATGCCCAGCACCCCCTGGTCTAGGTACGCGATCTCCGGATGCGCGGTGTAGATTTCAACATCAACAGTATTGTATTTGATCTTTGATGTTGAAGGGAATTAGTCGATGTTGTAGTGGCTATTGTTATGCCGAACAATTAGATACAATAGATTTCGCTGCCAGAACGAACAATCACGAATAAAGATTGGATGAGGAATATTCGTTAATCAAATAAGTTGAAGCAGAGTCGGATTCAGGACACGTCAGAACCAAATTGAGGCCAAGTTTGTTTTCCTGAGCTCGATATTATTATTGTATTTGTTGTGTTGTCATTTGATGAATTTGTGTTTTACTAATTGCAATATTCATTGTACGTTTTGTATTTTTTTATTTGTTTTTTGTTATTGGAAACGAAGTAGTGTTTTTTTTTTTAGTTGTTCGTCCTTTTCCTTGAAAGATATGCGATGGCTTTTTGTCGAACTATAATTTCTCTAAGTTTTGTAAGCACTGGTTAATATTCCATCTAAATATTTTGATTAATTAATTTGTTTTTATAATTTCTACTGATCGTCATCTTCTTTTTGTCTTTTGTTTTTTTTCCCCGTCAAAGGAGATAATGTTTCTCTATGTTTTGGATGTACATGTACAGTATGATACATTTGATTTTTGATGTGACAAACGAGGTAGAACAATAGTGTAAGTAGAATTGACGAACAATGTTGAACAAAAGTTTGACTATAATTCTTTATAATTTTTTAAGTTAAAAAAATGTCGAATAAAATCAAACAGTAATGTAACTTCCATTTCAATCAATATGGTACGATACAATTATTGTTCGTCATTGTTCGTAGTGTATGCAATAAATTTTGTTCGTAATTGTTCGTTTTCCTTGAAAGTGATGTGATTCGTAATTGTTGATCGTTTTCTTGCGATACTTTAGACGAACGGCAAATTTGCTTGCAATGGTTAGGCATGACGACCGATGTCGAACAATAGTTTAGTGAGAAATGACGAACTATGTCGAATATGAGATTCAACTATTATTCTTTATAATTCACATTTTGAAAAACGCTGAACAAATTCGAACAATGATATAACTTACATTTTTGTCAAAAATGTTACGGTAAAATTATTGTTAGTCATTGTTCGTTGTGGAAAAAAGAACGTTCTTCGTAATTGTTCGTCGCTTTTCTTGAAAGTGATGTGATTTTTTTGCCAAATAACAAATTTGACTGCAATGGTTAGGCATGACAAACGATGTCGAACAATAGTTTAGTTAGAAATGTCAAACTATGTCGAATGTGAGTTTTAACTATCATTCTTTATAATTTTTTATGTTAAAAACGCGAACAAATTCGAACAATAATGTAACGTCCGTTTCTATTGAATGTAAAGTTATTGTTCATCATTGTTCGTTATGGAACAAAAATGTTGTTTATAATTGTTCGTCGCTTTCCTTGAAAGTAATGCGATTTTTTTGTCGAACAGCAAATTTGACTACCATGGTTAGGTTGTCGTTTTTATCATTTGGAAGAGAAAAATATTATTCGTCTTCAATTTATTTTTTTTCGTTGAACAGAATAATGTTTTTCTATGTTTCTGCTATGTATTTACAGAATATGATACTTTTTGATGTTCAGACATGAGGATCGATGTCAAGCAACATATTAACTAGACACGACGAACTATTTCAAACAAAAGTTTAACTATCGATCTTTATAATTTTTTGTGTTAAAAAAATGACGAACAAACTTGAACAATAATTTGACTTTCATTATTACAAAATAAGTTACGCTAAAATTACTGTTCATTGTGGGAGAAAAAAATATAGTTCGTGATTGTTCGTAGTTTTCATTTAAAATTATGTGATTTTTTTGTCGAAAAGTTAATTTGGCTGCTATGGTCTTCAAACCACATTTCAATCACCTTAATCTGTCCTCACCCATGACAATCAACATTTCCAAAATTAAGGCAAATCCACCAATGGCACATCAAAAACAACATCATGAAGAAGTGATTTAAATTAATAAGCTAAGGAAAATTCACATGAAATTTTTATAAGGTAAATACCAAAATCAATCA
>WYDK02066183.1:0-11252 GCA_009867345.2 Toxicodendron radicans | reverse complement strand
CGAATTTTTACAAACGTATTTTTCACCATTTATCGTATAATACCCGTATAATTCCCGTACCGTTTTTTTGCCGTACCTGTATTTACTAACTAGGTCCTCAAATATAGATTAACGTATTATAATCAAAATTGTCTTATTAACTAGTAGACTTCATTTGGGGTTTTGATACTTGATTTTTTTTTTTTTTTTTGTTTTAATTTGTGTTTCATCTAGCTAGTTTACATAGGATAGGATAGGAGTGGAGGGATGGAAATGGTGTTGCCGCAGGGGGAGGCCTCTTGAAGTTGGGTGAAGGAAGGGTGTGGGTGTCTGGCTGTTGCCAGAGGTGGGTATGTGGGGGACCGGACTGATCCTGTTTGTTACCAGTCCCGAGCCCATTAGCATATGGAAGGGCTCGGACTGGTCCCTGGCCTAGGTCCAGGCCCACTAGGATCGGTCCCTACCGGTCCTAACGAGCCTGGACAATATCAGTGCATGTTCTTTACTTTTATATATTTTGGGGATTTTGTAATTTACCAGATAATTTTAATTTTTAAATTAATTATTAATTAACAAATATAATTAATTAATTTTAATTGATTAATCAATTCTAATCATACGCTCAATTAATTAATTCTAATAAATTAATCGATTAATCAATTAATCAATTAATCAATTAATCAATTCTAATCACACGCTCAATTAACCAATTGGGACCGAGTCTAGGACTGGTCCCATGTCCGGGCCTAGTTATGAGAGATTGGCCTAGGACTGGGATCCCCTCTCATGTGCCTAAACTGGTCTTGATCCTAGGTCTGCGACTGTTGGGATCAAGCTTTCCAAAACCCGATCCCAGGAACTGGCTTTCCAAAACCCGATCCCAGGACCTGGCTTTCCAAAACCCGGTCCTAGGACCTGGCTTTTTTTTTTTGGTTTCAATGGTCCCGGACTTTTTGCCCACCTCTAGCTCCTGCTACCGAAATATGGAAGGAAGGGGGTGGGGAGAGGGCATTATAGTCACTTTGAATATCGATAAGGGTAATTAAGGTATTTTGACTTCTCAACGTTTAACTGTCTGAGTGAGTTATTTGACTGTCGATTAAATCCTCAACTCATACACTAAAACCCTCTGAGACGGCTCAATCTCTCTTAAATCCTCACAAAATGGCCACCGTCACTCGCTCTCTCCGCCGTACTCTGACGCGCTCTTTCTCCACCACCACCGTAGCTCCACCACCACCTCAACCCAGCCACCGCAACAACCAACCGCAGACCCACCAATTCCTGGTCCCAAACTCTTTCATGGGCAGTTGGGAAGCCCCCAAAAACCCGAAAGAGGCGGAGAAGAAACTGGCTCTCTTGAGAAGAGAGTATGCGAAGCAAGTGAAAGAAACCCGGAAGGCTTACATTGAAGAGATGGAGATGTTGAGGCTCGAAAAGCAGAGAAAAGACGAAGCGAAGAAGGAAGCTCTTAGATTGGCTAAGGAGGAGCGTAAGAAATTGAAAGCTGAGGCGGCTGAGGTTCGAGCTGAAGAAAGAAGGATTTTTCTAGAGGAATTTCGCCAAGTCCTTGTATGTATCTCTCTGTTTTTATTTTATTTTTTGTGGCAATTTTAGAACGATTTTTAATTTAGTTGTTTAAGTTAATTTCATAAATTAAAAAAAGAAAATTAATTTTTTTAATACCATATCAATTGAAAGACGTGTTTCTTTCTCTGGGAAATAGATTGCATTGATGTAGTCTAATTTTTAGCTATGTTTAGTACCTTTTTTTTTTTTTTTTTTTGTGAAAGCCTTGGGTCTCCCCATAGCCAAAGGTAGGAGACTAATCCCGATCGGGGCTCGGGTAAGTACCCTGGTCACAAGGTGCTTCCAGTGCGATTCAAACCCCTGACATTGCAGGTAAAGTTCGCCTCACTTGGAGCCAAGTTATCGGCTGGGCCACACCTCATGGTTTGTTTAGTGCCTTTCATGTATGCTCTTAAGGGCACATATGAACAAATTCCTTCTAAGGTTTGCTTTAATTATAAGTAAGATGTTGGATTCGGAAAATTGAGATAAGTCGTTTAATTATAAGTTCAGATGTTGGATTTGGAAAATTGAGATAGGCTAGAGATCTTTTCTGTGTAAATTTTGAGGGGAGGTCTCTGTTGATTCTGGGTAAATTTTGTGATAATAATTAGACTTCTAAGAATAGGGATTTTTGCAAATGTTGGAGCTAATGGAGCTTGCCGGTATTTTGTTTTTACTCTTAACAGGGAACCTACAAATACTTGAACAAAAAGTTTGGTTGATAAGTATTTGTATGTTCATTGATTGCCACTTTATATCGTATTGTTGATGAAATTTTGAATGCTTATGCCGCTATTCAACAATAAATTTTTTTTACTGAAATTGATTACCAATTGTTAAAATGATCCAAGTTTGTTATAGAATACAGGAATCAGAAGCAAGTTTAAAAGCAGCTGCATGCTACTGTCTCATAGTGCTTTGATTTAAAAGTAACAGATGGTTCAATCTGCACCAAGCAAATTTCTATCTATATTTTTGCTTTTTTTAGTGCCTTTCATGTAGTTCTTAATTTACATGTTAAAACCTTCTTTTAAGGTTTTGTTTAATTATAAGTGTAAATGTTTGATTCAGAAAATTGAGATAGGTTAGAGATATTTTCTGTGTAAATATTTAGGGGAGATCTTTGTTGATTTTATGAAAGTTTTATGGTAATAATTAGAAATTTAAGAATAGGGATTTTTGTGAATTTCGAAACTAATGGAGTTTGCCGGTATTTTATTAGTAGAAATTATTAACCATGAACGGACAAATACTGGAACAAAAAGTCTTTTTGGATTGATCAGTCTTTGTATGTTCATATGCAAAGTATTGGTATTTATTGACTTGGAATTCTTCTTTGTTCATGAGCTTTCTTACATTGTTTCCACATTTACTCTGTTACTTTATTAATGTGGTTTTTTTTTACTTTGAATTAGTTGACTTTGTGGATATTTATAACCTTAATCTGACTTTATAACTTGATAAGATGCACAGATTTTGGCATCTTATGTATTGGCAAATTGGTAGATTTTTTACATTTTAGTAAAATTATGCAAAATAAGCTTATGAATTTTACATGAGAATAATATTGAGCTTGAAAAGACTCACACTATTTATTCATTATTTCTATAAATTTTATTGTTTCTAACTTCAAATAATTTACTTCATGCTGTGTTCATGCTATTAGCTTAAACCTTTTGAAGAAAAAGAATCTATAAGAAAATTGAAAAGATTGTATTACTTGAATTGTTGTTTCGGTTCATAAGTATCTGAATAATCATCAAATAAGGCTATTAAAGTAGAGGAAATTATGTTTTTTTCTATATGCTTTTATATATGCGAATGAACACAGGAAAAACTTTGGTTTTTAACTTATGTAATATTAAAACAGGTTTGCTTCTTGGATTTGCCTTTTTATGAAATATAATGCTTGTAATAAACTGATTGGTTGTTTCTGTTAACATTGCTGATTTTTGCGACATGATTTGGTTATTTGTATCACTTGTTCCATCATCTTACATTGAAGCCATAGATGTATCATATGCCGGAGTTTTATTTCTTTTACCATGAATGTAGTTAAAGGAAAGAGCTGAGAAGCTTGAAAACTGGAAAATGAAAGAAAAAGCGAGGGTAGAGAAGAAGAAAGAGAAGAGGGAGCTCGTACGTCGACAAAGCTCTCTGTGGGTTGATGAAACTAAATTGGAGAATACGATTCTGCAAACCATTGTGAATCCCACAGCCCTCTAATTTTCATTCTCTCATCTGGTTTAGCTCTTTGATATCTTGAAATAATTGAATTTTGAAGAAATTCTAGATAAACATAAAAAAGATTGAGATTGAATGTTGCTTTACTGTCTTTGTAATCCATGTTTGTCCATCTGAATCTGATCCTATTTCTATGCCGTTTATCCCTGAATCATTAAGAAGTTACAAAAATACTAAATTAATTCTTGATTCTATTTGTTTAACTAGTGTCAGAGTTCAGAGTTTTGTGAGGTGGAATTCTTTGTTTTGTGTGAAGAAAATGACCATGATATGGCAGCAGTGTGTAACTACACAACTTTTTGTTACTATTATGGAGCATTTTGTTATTTACTGAACCCACTTTTTTTACTGAAGAATTTTTCAAAATTGAAGATGATTATTTTGTATAACAGTTATATAATTTTTAATCTATTTAGTATTATTTCTGAAACTCTATCAAGAACTTCATTTTATAATACCCTACTCCTTTTTTAAGCTTTTCATATTCATATTTTCTATCTTATATGCTTAAGAATTAAAAAAAGAATAAAAATAAAAAATAAAATTATAAACACAAGAAAATAATGATGATAGAATTCAAAGTAATTAATTTAAGTATAAAATAATAGAATGTATAACTCCAACCAAGTAAAAAGAAAAGCTTGATCTTATGTGAAATTATTTGAATTTTGTAATATTATCTTAATTATGATTTTTAATAGATATTATACAAAAAGAACTTAATGTTTATAATGATAGTCATAGAAAAACAAAAAATATTCAAGACTTTATATTTTGGGAAAGATATTATATGAAAAAATTTTAATAATAAAAATATTTTATTTTAATATTTTAAATGCATTTCCAAGTTGAAAAATGCAAAATATTTCTCATTCTCATCTAAGAAAATTAAAATGAGTTTATAAACGAACACACTAATCAAGAGTGTCCTCAAATATGATTCAATTGTGCAAAATCCATGCTCCAATTTTTTGCATTATTATCAATTGTTGCAGCAAAATGTAAAGTTTCTTACAAAAAAGAAAATGACCAAAACGCTCTTTATTTTTTTACTTTTATAAGATTCCTATTATTAAAAACTGGAGGACAGTTTTGTCAGTTGAATGCAATGCAAGAAGAAACTTTTGAAAATGAACCCCTCAAAACTTCGCTATTACCACCAACATTCTGTCTAATTTTCTCTTTCACTGATGTTCTCTTCGTCAAATCCAGCGGGAGTGGAATGAAAGAACAGTCATCTAAGCAGCGGCACAGTTTATCACTTAACTCCTGACGATTTCTGATCCCGACCTTTTTTAACTCATTTTATCGAAGAAAAATCAAAGTACTTCAACACAAAACTCACTTTGCATAAACCAATCGTCAACACTGCTTTAGTCGTGAAGCCTCTCGCCGGCCGCCACTGGAAAAAATAAAAAAGATTTTGAAAGAGGTATGGTGTGGTCAATTTAATTCTACAGACTTCATAAAATCAATTTTGAATCTCGATTCGATATCGCGATCTCATCACTTGGTTTAATACCTTGATGCAATGCAGGATCGTGAAATTCGAATCAATTGTGTCTGAGAAAATGATTATTATTTAATTTATGAATTTTCTTTTGTTTAGATCTGTAGTTGCAGTGATTTTTAGTAGCAATGGACAAGTCAAGTGCGCTGGATTACATCAACCAGATGTTTCCTACAGGTTCTCCTTTGTTTCTTGGCACTGTACATTTTATGAAGAATTGTTTTAGTTTAAAGCATAACGTTTGATAAATTATGTATTCGGAACTTTAAAAATATGTGAATCCTAGTTTATTTGCGTATGGCCTTGTTCAATGTTTATTATATTAAACTTGTGAGATGTGGTTAATATTCAGAGGCATCTTTATCTGGTGTTGAGCCGCTTATGCAAAAGATACATAGTGAGATTCGTCATGTGGATGCGGGAATATTAGCTGCTGTTCGCCAACAGGTTAAGAATTCTTACTTGTCTGTTTTCTAGTGAGGTGCATAGTCAAGTTTTGAAGTGCAATCAGTTTGGGTTTGTTACACACCATAATCTTTGAGTGGTTGTTTTTCTGTGGGATAGATTTTTTTTGAAGGTCCTCACATTCTTTCCACCTATATAATTATGTTTTCTGCAAGGTTATTGATTATGACACAATCTTATAGATCTCATGTTAAATACTTTACTGAATGGATGATTTTGAGAATGCCCTTCTTTTTGTACTACTGTTTTATGCTTAATGAGTATTTATCTATTCTTTGCTTTTTAGTATGGGGGAAGGTTTGAGCCTAGTCAAAAATAGTTTGCAACCATAGAACTCAAAGCATCCCCTGGCATGGAAGAATAATTCCTGCCAGATTCTCTGCTTTGAAAAACAACTTTATATTGATTGAAAATCAAGAGTGGATTTACAATGGAGAAGCTCTTGAAATTATATAATGGAGCTTCAAAATATATCATTTTCATTTAATTCTTTGCAATATGTTTCCCTGGAAAGTGCATTTATTAGGAATGGTGTACACATTCTTCATTAAGCTAAATTCTTTTAAGACTCAATTAGAAAGAAACAAGCTTGGCATTGAAGAGAATGAGTGAACTTCTTTGATTTGAGGGTAGAGTAAATTATTGCTGTCCTTGGAAGTTCGTTCTTTGGGTTTCTTCTATTTAATGCTCAAATTGCATATGCTTTTTAGGACTAGCAAACTCGTATTCAGGATGAGCTGCTTTGGGTAGGTGATTGTTGCTTCATATTTCTCTTTTGTATCATCTTGTTCTGGTAAAGCGAGCTCAATTATTGGCTCTTGTCATTTCATAAAGTTTAGTGGATACTGTTAATTTTTTCATTTAACTTCTGATGTCGTTATGTCTATTCCTTTTAGGTAGACAGTGTGTTTAAACCCTCATTGAAGCATGACTAAACCGGTTACTCTGAGCCTTCCCCACCTCCATGCAAACACACAAAAATATTGAAGATTCTCTTTATTTTTGAATACTCTATGAAGTAATTGCATTGGCACATACAATAAGCATAGATTCTTGCGCCCAAAAAGATGATATTTTATGGTTATTTATAGTCCTTGATGAGTTTGTTACTGTGGTTACAGAGTAACTCGGGGACGAAAGCTAAAGAAGATCTTGCTGCTGCTACGCATGCTGTGGAGGTCAGTTCCTTTTGTATAAAGTTTAAAACTACTATAAAATATGGCTATACAAGTTGGTCATTTAAGAAAAAAGTTTAACTGCTGCATTTGTCTCTCCTTTTACCAGCTTTGGCTTTCAAAAACAGGAGCCTCTAGTTTTGCATGTGGGATTTTTTAATTTGAGCTTTTTGGTGTTAATACAGGAACTCATGTATAAGATCCGTGAAATAAAAACCAAAGCTGAGCAAAGTGAAACAATGGTTCAAGAAATATGCCGTGACATTAAGAAGTTGGACTTCGCAAAGAAGCATATAACAACTACAATTACAGCTCTTCATCGTCTTACGATGTTAGGTTGGTCTATTATGCTACTTTTATGTCTTTATATTGAATTTTTTCTGTGTTCTTATTGTTAAATGTCGTCAAGATTGTCTATATTTTAAATCCAGAATGAAAACTGGCTGTTGCTAGATAAGAATTATAGTATATCATAACATTAATATAGCAATAATTAAAATATTTTAGATGTTTGATATGTGTCTGAAAGTGTGAGCATTGCTTATTTAAAGTGCTTTTAATCAACTTTACTCTTCGATATTGGTTTGGTGTGCTGAAATTGCCCATCTTTCCCTTGACTTCTTAATTGATACGCTCTTTTCCATGCTATGTTAGTGTCTGCTGTTGAGCAGCTTCAGGTAATGGCTTCAAAACGACAATATAAGGAGGCAGCTGCACAGCTGGAGGTATCTTATCTGTCAATCATTTAATTTATAAGCTCCATTATATGTCAGAAATGATTTGTTTTTTCTTCTATATTTTCCTTTGGACATATTCTTATTTTCTGTTTTGGAATGAAAAATGATTAAATATTGCTAATATGAAAAGGATTTTCAGAGATGTGGACCAGCAGCTCTATAAACTAGATGCATTACAATCAATATAAAAAGACTCACAAGGAAATTGTCTAGCTACTGCTTCCTTCTTTTAATAATGGTAAAAAAAGAAAAAAATAGAACATATTTAAGCTATTAGAAACAGGTGCTCAAAGAGACCCAAAAAAGTGCAATTTTCCCCCATAACAAGTCAAAATCCCTGCTCCCTTTTTCTTATAAAAGCCTCCCGTTTCTCATGAATCATATTCCAAAACTTCTGTGTTCCAGTCTTTCAAATTTTCTTTTGAAAAACTCCAATCTTTTCATAAGTTTATTGTGTTTGGCAACCAACTATTCCCAGAGAGCCGTTGTGCCTTTAGGAATGCATGGACAGTATATCCTTGAAAGCCATGTAGGTCAAATTCTACTTTGCTAGTAAAAGATAGTTTGGGCTAGCTTATAAGCCTTAGGTTTCCTTAGTGAAGTAGACACATTTTAGGTAAAGGATGCTTGTGTAAAGCATAGAGTCAAATCCTTGAAGGTGAATAATGCTTGTGTGAAGCTTGAAGCTGGCAGTGTCTACCGGTTGATTGGGCCTGGGCTGTTCCATTGTTAATAATTATTTTTATGGAAACAGAATCCCCAAAGGTTGATTCTACAAGCTTGTTTATTTTGGTATGTCTCATAATCTGCAAATCCCGTTGAATTTTTCTATGGAGGGGAGAAATACTCACTCTTGCTCCCCTAGATACCACTATGACTATCCTGTTCTTCCCTCCTGCTTAGTTTCTTGAAGAAAATCAGTTAAACCTGAGGCCTCAATATTTTTTCTGCTAGTTTGTTGAATTTTGGCATCAATACCTTTCTTGGTGGTTATGTTTTCTGTTCTTTAAAGAGTTCTCTGACCAATCATTAGTGCCTTTGTTTCCTCTATTTTCCTCCTCAGTACCATCTCTTTTTCTACTGTTCCTGTGAATATTTCTTGAGTTGACATTGCTCCCTCCGTCCCTTTTAAATATTTTCCTCAATCTAATCGAAGCCGTCGAACCTTCTTCATTTTTGAGAATAAGTAGGGATTTCTTAAGAAACCTGTGATGTATCTTCTGCTGTTGTTTCTTTCATTACTTTCAGCATCATCTTCTGACATTTTTCTCTGCTAAGATCCTCTTCGACAGAACCTATCTCCTTCCATTGTTACTCCGAATATGATCTATATTGCTGAAGATGAATGAACCAACCCTTAGGGAGCTTGTTCTATTGACTGAGGTTTGGTTACCAGATGGGCTGAATAGAAACTGAGTCGGTATTTTTTATTTTTGGCGTTTCTTCTATATTCTGATTAGCTCTTTGCTAAATCCTCTTATTTGTATCATATTTCATTTTTCCTCTGGAAAAAATATTATTTTCTGGCATTTTAGTTTAAAAATTGCTTCAGTATATTTTTATATGAAAAGGCATATGCTTACTAATGCTAGTTGTGATGCATTTCAGGCTGTAAACCAGTTATGTAGTCATTTTGAAGCCTACAGGGATATTCCAAAGATCACAGAGCTTAGGGAGAAGTTTAAGAGTATAAAACAAATACTTAAGTCTCATGTGTTTTCTGACTTCTCAAGGTATGGAATCTTTTAATCTTTTTGTTCTCCTTTCTGATAATATATAGGTGGTCCATTAAAATGCTAATTTTAATTATTGTCTCTGTATAGGGTAGTCACCCCACCTCAGGGTTTTTCTTCTCATGATGGTATACTAGTTCACTTTTGTTACTTCTTCTCATAGTAACAATTGATACAAAACCTATAAATTTTCCTATAAAAAGAAATTGGCTATTTCTGCAAATGATGCATTTTATATTTTAGCCTTTCACTGGACTTGGTATAGGATAGTAACTTATGCTGATTTTGAGTTACAGACATTATTCTCTTTATGTTTGATGGATGGACAGTTTTTCTGACATCTTATTCTATGGATTCTTGTTGATATTCATGCTGGATGGCTTTGGTGTTCTTTAAATGAATATGCTATCTATATTTCCCAACTTGTTTTCTCTTTTTCATCGCAGCTTAGGTACTGGCAAAGAGACAGAAGAAAGTAATCTACTGCAGCAATTATCTGATGCTTGCTTGGTTGTTGATGCCTTGGAGCCGTCTGTGAGGGAAGAGTTGGTAAATAATTTTTGCGGCCGGGAGCTAACTTCATATGAACAGATTTTTGAAGGGGCTGGTTTGTAAGACTATCATAGTGTTCATACTTTATTAAGGTCCACTTTTGATGTTCTAGAATTTGAAATCTTGATGTTTGCTGTGTTAACAGAACTAGCTAAGTTGGATAAAACTGAACGAAGATATGCATGGATTAAACGTCGTATGAGAACAAATGAGGAAATATGGAAGATTTTTCCTCCTTCATGGCATGTTCCTTATCGGCTTTGTATTCAGTTCTGTAAGAAGACAAGGTATATCACCTTTGACATTGATTCTTAATCCTTGTTAATCATAGCATCAATCACTTGCTTCTTGAATTGTTGATTGTTCCATAAAGCCACAAACCAATGTGAATTTGTGTTGATTTCGTATCACATTTGGAAGCAAAACTTGTAATGCTAGAAATAAAGGAAATGGGAGAAAATCTAAAGAAGAACAATTTCTTATATTTTAATTCTTTTTAGTTGCAACTTTGGAGGGAAAGGGTGATAATTTCAAAAAATACTTATATGGTATATTTACTTTAGATAATCAAGTTAAATATTTTTATATGAGTGGGTGTGTGTGTTAAGAGGGAGGGTGAGGGGATTAAGGTTGGGAATAATTCAAGGTTCTCTTCGCCGCTAATATTGTTTTGCTGTTGTTCTGTTACAACATTGCTTTTCCATTTTTTTTCCCAAAAATGTTATCCTCTACAAATCTAAGATATCATTTTTGCAAAATTTAGGAAAATAGTCCTTTTGGAAACTGACACTAGCACTTAAAAATACTTGATTCTAGAATAAGTTTTCGGTCTTCAAATAAATTTTCTTGGAGTAGCTATTGAAAATGGTTGGGCATTGTATATTCTTGCTTCTTTGAGCACATGCTATTCGGCTACTGCAATTGGAGGAGGCTGTTAAAAATATGCTTTAACCTATACGTTATCAAAGAGCTGTTAGTTAATGTATCTTAGATATTTTGAAGAACTTTAGTTTTCTATTTTCAGGAAACAACTGGAAGGCATTCTAGAAAATCTGAAAGAAAAACCAGATGTTGGAACATTATTGTTGGTAATACATATCCTCTAACTGAATGGTGAATGAAAGTCCCCCATTATTTCTTTTATATAATTTACATTTCCGTTTGCATGTGCTTGGATAGTCAAATCTGCATGTAGTGCATTGTCCTTTGTAAAACACTCTGATTTTCTTATTATTCTACCTTGAGGAATACATGAATTTATAGGTGTACAAGTTAGATCTAAATG
>WYDK02066154.1:0-11256 GCA_009867345.2 Toxicodendron radicans | reverse complement strand
TTCTCTTCAACGACCAAAATGAAGGAAAATTGGAAAAATGCAATATTCTCACCTTTATATACTAAGCTGTACAATATTCATTTAGCCCCTATGCTTCCCACTTCTTACAAAAGTCTCCTCCAAGTTTTCATTTCCTGTAATTTCACCCCAACTCAAAAAGATTAACCCCCAACCATTTATCCCGTGACACGGGGTGTCACACTCGCTCTAGAGTAATATCAAATAAACATCAGTGGACGTAGGCTTGGTTTATATACCGTCGAACCACTTTAAAAGCTTCTTTTTCATTTGTATTATGCTTATTCACCCACACAAGCGCTTAATCAACTTTTCATTGCTAACCATCGGATATCATTGTCGATATACGAGGGTTATGCACCCGCTTGCTCGACCCCGTCAAGGTCGATCGAGTATCTCTCGTTGGTGCGAGTTTTCGTACCAACACTTGATCATTAAAAAGTGGTGCAAAAACGTGGATTACTTTGTTGGGCATGAGTGAAACTAAATTAAGGAATTATCATGTCTGGAAAGTTATAAAGGAAGTGCGTTTTCTTTAAGGAAATAGTTAAGTGTTTTCTCATACTGAGTTTAAGGTTGAAAGTTAATTTAATTCATAAATTGTATTATCTACTCACTGGGTTTTCTAGCTCATTGTTTTAATGTTTTCCCCTCAGGTTTGCATACCTGATACATGAGGCGCAGGCTGCATGCTTTCAGTTGATTCGTAGACGCATGTTCATCAGCATTGTGTTTGTACATGGTAGTTGTACTCTGATACAATTATTTATGTAAATTGTTTATAAAAATAATGTTTTGAGTTGCATTAATATCATTAAATTTTTATGAAAAGAGTTTTATAAATTGTTTTCGGAAACATTTCACCCTTATTTCGGGAATCCAAGTCCCATGGTGCGCTCGGATCCGGTGGGGGTCAGGACTACCCGGAATGGGGCGTGACATTAATTGATTAATTGATTAGAATTGACTAATTGATTAGAGTTGATTAATTAATTCAATGATTATAATTGATTAATTGAATATAATTGATTCATTGATTAATTGATTATAATTTATTAGAGTTGATTAATTAATTAAATGATTAGAATTGATTAATTAATTAATTGATTCTAATTGATTAATTGATGAATTGGGTGATATGTAAAAATGGGTGGGAAAATTTTGCCTTAGTGAAAAATGTTTTAGGGTTTTTTTTTTTTTTGAAATTAATCCTTGACAGTTTTGAACTGTCAAGGATTGAGATTACAATTGTCAGGAAAAATTTGTAGAATTTTTTTTGACCAAATCTTTGACAGTTAATAACTGTAAAAAATCATCCAAAACTATCAAGGATTGCTTCAAATTCTTGACAATTCAAAAACTATCAAAAATTTGTTCAGAATTACAATTCTTAACAGTTTTTTAGAACTATCAAAAAAATCTATCAACTCATTTAGCTTACTAAAGTAAGTGGTCATAAGTGAAATATGATACAAAAAAAAATCCAAATAAATGAACTGCTTGCAATCTAAACTGATATTGTTAAAGGAATCATATTACATATAGAAAGTGTGTATAAAAAGAACTTCATAAAAATGATGTGATATTTCTCTCTTACTGACACATCATACTTTTATTTATTGTGTACTTATCAAAGTTGATTTTTTTATTAATTCGTACATTTATCTTCATCTTATACCACGTTAATTTGTATTGAAGAATTTGTATGCAAACTTTGTCTGTGTAATATTATTATTGTTAGAGATGAAATTCAATATCAAGACAAACCATTGTTAATTTAAAACGTAAAGAGTAATATAACTTTCAATTATGTTAAACACCCACAAATATCCAAGAAGTTGATAAGGGCAAAAGATTTGAACTTCAAACATAATTCTTCTCATTCTTGGAACATAATGCCGAAAAGTTGATTATCAAGACAGTAGATTCTTTAGGATTTAATTAAATTTTGTGACCAGTTTCAGAAAGAGTAATACTATACTTACCACTGAGTAATACAATCAGACAAAAATTACACAAAATTCATGTAAAATAATTACTCTGTCATATATTTTTTGTCTAATTATATATTCACTACTAGAAAAAAAGGGCTTTCTTGACAAATATTTATGACACAAATTCTTGACAGTTATTGAAAACAGTCAAGAAATCCAATCTATGACTTATTCTTGACAGTTATTGAACTGTCAAGGTTCTTGACAGTTAACGTTATGATTCTTGACAGTTTTTTACTGTCAAGGATCAAAAATAAAAATTATATAAAAGAAGCCCTTCTCGCATTTCCGCGCATTTCCTCATTTTCCCCCCATTTGTTTTGATGTTGAAATTTTTTCCTCCCACTTGGAAGACCAAATCCGGCCATTTTTGCCTCTCCCTAGTTGCCCTAAACTGAAATCTACCTAAACCCAAGCTGCCCTAAACGGAAACCATCGTTCTCCCAAGGAAAACCCTAAAGTAAAATCGACATTGAGGAGTTAGGGATTCCCTGTAATCCCACATTCACAATAGTGAGAAAGAGAGGAAGAGAACCAACATCAATCCCCACCAGGTAACTATGACGTCTCCATAGATTTCATTTTTACAATAATTGTAACACTTTTTTTCTTACTAGCCTACTAGATAGGAAAATCATGTAAAACATATCACTTATAAAAAAACAAAAACATGTACGTGCGACTTTTCTTTTATTATAAACATGTATTTACTAGACACATTTACAAAACTTTTCTTTTCTATATACATGTCAAAACATGAGTGTGTAAACAGTGGCCCGCCTCTCCCTCGCCCATCAACTGTCCACTCCAGTCACGCTCATCTATTACTTGTAAAATGTTGAAATTAACGGGGTGAGCCCTAGTTGCTCAGTAAGTAAATCAAACTAAACTATTAAAACCTCTGTTGTCCAAGTAACTTCAACATAATAAAAATATCACTTTTCTTCTTTTTCTTTTCTCATTCTATTCTTTTTCTTTCTCTCATAAGCTTTTCTTTTTTTTTCTACTTCTTTTCTACTTTATTCTTAGCTTCTCTTCTTCATTCTTTTCTATTCTTTGAATTCTTTCCTTTGTTTTTTTCTCATTCTTAGACTTATTTCTTTTTCTATTTCTATTCATTCTATATTCTTTCTTGAATTCTTTCTCATTCTTTCTTGACTATTCTTTCTTGAATTCTTTCTCATTCTTTCTTGACTATTCATGATTCCATAACACATAAATAAAGAATGCATGCTATAGAAATATAAAATGCATTTCTATTCTTTTCTTATAAAAGAAATTCTTATTCTTATTCTTTATTTATTCTTATTAATTTTCTTGACTTTCTTTTCTTTTCTTTGTTCTTTCTTTTTCTTTCTTTACTTGTTCTTTTCTTTCTTGTTCTTATTCTTTTCTTTTCTTTTCTTTGCCGATCGGACTAGTTGAGGCATGAATTTGGAGCCTTGGCCATGTGAGTTTCTTCTTAATTCATTCTTAGTATAGTCCTCATCTACATGTACTCTTGGCAGACTATACAAATTTCTTTTCTTTCTTCTTATGCCGCTCACTTAAGGCGACGTACATGTAGGTAAATAATTCTTTCTTAGTCGCCATAGCCTCATATAGCGACACTCACAGGCTCCCCATCGTAACAACCTTCTTTTCTTTATTCTTTTATTCTTAGGTTATCAAATATTTAATCATTTCTTTGATAACACTTATGCATTATTCAAGCATGAATTTATAACCATGCAATATGCATAGTTCTTTCTTTCTTCTTTTTTTTCTTTCATATTCTTGTTATTCATTTCTTTCTTTCTTTTCTTAATGCTCTCCCTAATATAAATATATATTAGGGTATCATGCATGAAATATGAAAAATATATTTATGCATGCATGAATTATGTGACATATGCAACACATGCAAATTCTTTCTTTCTTTTTCTTTAACTACTTCTTCAGTCAATACTTAGGCTATTCTTCTCATTCTTTACTTCTCAATTGTAGCAAATCACTTAAGGTACTAAAATGAACATAAATTCTTCTCTTTTCTTAATCAACTTCTTTTCTTATTTCTTCATGAATTTCTTTTCTTTTATGGATTAAACACATGCAAATGTACATGAACACTTCAATATTTCAACAAGCCACAACTCAACTTCATGGCGTGATCCTTACTACTTTGGTCAAAAGCATCAACACTTCCCAAAAATAAAAAATTCTTAGCAATTTAATATCATAACATCATCATAAACATGAATATAATATCAATTGCACAAAATAAATGCATTAGGGAATACATTAAGGCTTGGCCGAAAATCATATAATATGTATATCATCCAATTTCTTTCTTCTAATGGTGAATTCATCGTCATATTATCACCAATATTAATATGGCATCAACTAACCAAGAGTCATATCATAAGGGCAATAACTCCCCTTAGCTGAATTTTCTACACTTTATCAACATTAAGATTTAATCCAGAAACTCTATGTTCTGGTCCATTATCACCATTTTTTTCATGGAATGGGTTCTCGGTCAAAACATAAAAGTTATAGGTCTGTGTATTATCTTTCTAATGCATCAATAAATGTCTCATTCTGACTTATACATCTCAAATTATGGTCAGAATACAGACGCGTGTTTGGAATAACCCTTCAATTCACAAATTCCGAATTTTCATCTTATCAAAGCAACACAATCTTCAACTTTCTAACAAGTAAGTATACATATTCCAGATCTCCACAACATACTCAACATGTTACTATCATTCTTTATTAATAATTCCACCACAAGCTCAACATCACATAAAAGCATCAAACTTTAAAATTTGAATCTCTTGAGAAATCAACTCAAGTCATGATTTACTTACATTTGATAGCTTCTCCTCTTGCTATTAAGCTTCTTTAATCCAAGCAATTATCTTCCTTAATCCAAAACATATAAGAACTCATAAGACCAAACTTTAAAATATGAAAAACACATTAACAAGCTTAATTCATACCTTAGAACACTTTAGACTTAAAAGCCTTGATCAATTTCACATTTTTTCCCTTGATTTCACCTTGAAAATTGAAGAAGAAATGGAGAGAATATGGATGGAAGAAAGACGGTTATGGAGGAAGAAGAAGGTGATAGAATTTCAATCAAAATATCTCACATTTTTATATTAATATCTTTTCCAAAAATTCTCATTTTGTCTTTGGTGAAAATTACCATTTTGCCATTCAAGCAAATACACAAATACCCTTAGTAATATCATAATTTTCACCTAATAGCTTTCATTTGAATCCCCACTTTTTCTTATAATTCCTTATGAAAAGACCATTTTGCCCTTGGTGAAGTTTTAGTCTATTTTCAAGCAATTTCTTTTAAGGAAATTTCAAGGGAATAATTCTAAGTGTATGGGCATATAAAACACATAATTATACTTACCTTGGCTTGGGTATTACAATAATAGTCATTTCATTCGTTCTGAATAGGGTTTTGGGTTTGTGTTCTTTAAAAGATGAGTTCAAAAGTTTGCTAAGGAAAGTCTTCTTTCTATTTGAAGTGTGTTTTGACATGCATGAACTGACTTCGTTGGTAACAGAAAAAAATTTGTGGTAAAAATACATCTTTCCCTAAATTTCTTGTATAGACACACACATAAAACAGGTCTGAGAGTGAGTGAGAGTCGTTTTATGTTAGTTGTTTAGGTGAGTGAGTGAGTGAGTGAGTGAGCAGATTTCAACGGATGGTAACACATATTAGGTGTTTAGGGGTTTTTGTCAATGGTAACACATATTAGGTGTTTAGGGTCAAAACACACATATTATATATGATAGAATCACTGTGAAAAGAAATGAAATTTATCTTAAGAAATACTTTTTTCTTGGTCTTATGGGAATGCATATATCTCTAATCTATTTATTCTGTCAGTATGTTATACTACAAGAATTGGCATACAGGTGTATAGAGATTAAGGAGTAATGCAACAGATATAAAGACCTTCCCAATTGTCTTTTTTCCCTTTTTAATTTCAATTACACTTGACATTTACTTATGTGTGTCATAGTGCAGTAATTTGTTATATATTTAAATGATATCATGCCAATTTTCAAGAGGGTAATCCTTTTCTTGCAACTTTGTCATGTCAAAAATGTATAGATTGTTAGTACTTCCATGATAATCTATTAGTGGCAAGTTTAATTCCGGTCCTTTTGATCTGACAGTGGTGATTATGTTAGACTCATAGTCCTGTCATACTTTATGCTAGCCAACTATGCTAACTGTGTTGACACTTTTATTTGATGGTTCATTTGTTGACTAGAGAATACTCTTTTCTGATTTAGGTCATTGACCCAAGGAGGTTGAAATTCCTTTTCCAAAAGGAACTTAAGAAAAGTGATGTCAGCTCCCTTAGGAGAATGATACTTCCAAAGGTTTGAATGCGACTGGTTTCAAATTTTAGATTTTATTTTCTTGCATTTCTCACATGATGCTGAACATCACTCAAATCTGCCTTGTCGATGAACCTGATAACTAAGAAAATCAGAGGTTCATTTATTGAAAAATGTCACATAAATATGTTAATGTTAACAACTTCCCATTTGTTGACTTTTTAATTTGTTTGTAATTAATCATCAATTAATGACAATAATGGATAGCAACTTCATTTCAGAAAGCAGCCGAGTCTTACCTCCCCATCCTTGAGTGCAAGGAAGGGATTCTTATCAGCATGGATGACCTAGATGGTCTGCATGTGTGGAGCATCAAATACAGGTTTGAGTTAATTACTCCTGCTCTTTCCTTGATGGCAAAAATATACTAGCTAATTTACCATCAAAGGAATTGTTACCTGTCTATATATTTGATAATATATATATAATTATTGTACAACATAAAAGGAAAATTAATTGCAAACAATATAATATGATTGATCATCTTTGCTTTCGAAACATCTATGCTAATTAAATATTCTTGAGCCCAAATGTTAGTCATTTACTTTATTAGACTTGCTATATGGTTAATGTAATTATAGACCTATCTTATTGGTAAACAGGTTGCTGCACTATCATTAAAAAATCTGCTGTGTTTTTGTTTGGACAGTTGTTTTGTCCTTCTTCATCTTGAATTGCCCGTTTGACGTATGTTTACGAAACATTTTGATACATATATTATTGTGACATGCAGTGCTTAGGGAATTGACATATTTGTACACACATGGAGCATCTTCGTCTAGTATTTAGCATCGTAATTGACATGGACAAATCTTGGATTTCATAGATAGGTTGTCTAAGGAATATGAGAATGGTGTAGAGTTGTTTTTCAAGTTTAGCAAGAGCCAGTGCGATGCTACAAATAAGATTTCATGTCCATGCATATGATGTGGAAACATGTCTTATCATAAATTTCGGGATGTTCGTGATCACTTGTTTGTGTCGGGATTTGACCAAAGCTATACGGTATGGGTTTTTCATGAAGAAGAGTATTCTGACAACAACTATGTGAACATCAAAGATTCGTATCCCGATGAATCTACATTCAAAGATTTTGATTTTACAAAGGATATGGTTCACAATGCTCACAAGCACTGCAATGAGGACCCTAATAAACTGAAATCACTATTTGAAGATGGTGAGAAACCCTTGTTTAATGG
Source organism: Toxicodendron radicans (assembly GCA_009867345.2). NCBI lineage: Eukaryota > Viridiplantae > Streptophyta > Magnoliopsida > Sapindales > Anacardiaceae > Toxicodendron > Toxicodendron radicans. The sequence goes on along the minus strand of WYDK02066154.1, from coordinate 3,623 downwards.
GTCTAAGTATAGTAAGCTCAATGGGTTGATGAAATTCCAATACTTGAAAGGAAAATATGGGTGGTCAGATACTACTTTCTTGGAGTTGTTGAGTACTGTTCAAGATATCCTTCTGGATGAAAAGGTTATGCCTAATTCAATGTATGAGGCGAAAAAGGTCATGGTGGCGTTAGGGTTACAATATGAGAAGATTCATGCATGTATTAAAGATTGTATTCTATTAAAAAATGAATATAAGGATCTTTCTAAATGTCCAACTTGTGGTGGTTCACAATGGAAGAAACAAGACGGTAAATCATACGGAAAATCGAAAGTTCTTTCAAAGGTTTTATGGTATTTCCCCCCATCACTAGGTTTAGAAGGATGTTTCAGTCTACACAAACTGCCTTTGATTTAACTTGGCATGCACGTAACATATCTAATGATGGCGAACTCCGACATCCTTCAGATTCACCCACTTGGAAACTCATAAATGATAAGTGGCATGATTTTGGTGTGGAAAGTAGAAACCTTCAAACGGCCTTTTCAACGGATGGTTTCAATCCACATAGATCTCTAAGTTCTAAGTACAGTTGTTACCCGGTGATGCTTGTAACATATAACCTTCCCCCGTGGTTGTGTGAAAAGGAAATTCATAATGTTGACATTATTGATATCGGGTGCACAACCCGGGAACAATATTGATGTTTATTTGTCACCTTTAATTGAAGACTTGAAAGAATTGTGGGAAAGCGGTATTGAGACGTATGATGCCAATAGGAAAGAGATTTTCACTTTAAAATCAATGTTACTTTAGACCACAAATGACTTCTCTGCTTATGGAAATCTTTCCGGTTGTTGTGTTAAAGGATATTATGGTTGCCCAATATGTGGAGAAGGTATGTGTTCTTGTAGATTGAAGAATTCAAAGAAGATAGTTTACATGGGTCATAGGAGATTCCTTCCAAAAAACCATCCCTTCCGAAAACAAAATAAGGCTTTTAATGGTGTTAAGGAGTTTGATTCTCCTAATGTTCCTTTGAGTGGGGTGAGGTGTTAAGTCAACTTGAAGGCATTGATAATGTATGGGGAAAGACATTACCGAAGAAACGTAAACTAGGTGAAAATGGTATTATTAAGCTATAGAAGAAGAAATCCATATTCAGACGGTATTATTAAGCTATGGAAGAAAAAATCCATATTCTTTCGACTAGAATATTGGAAATATTTGTATATTCGTAATCAACTAAATGTCATGCACATAGAAAAAAATGTGTGTGAAAGCTTGTATGGTACATTATTGAATACACCGAGGAAAACGAAGGACGATATTAATGCACGATTAGATCTATGCGATTTAGGGGCTAGGAAGGAACTACAACCACAAGTACGAGGGAAACGTACTTGGTTACCTCCAACATGCTATACAATGAATAAAGAGGAGAAGCGAAAGTTTTGTCAAACCTTAGCAAATCTCAAAGCTCCTGAAGGGTATTTCTCGAACATAAAGAACCTTGTATCGATGGATGACTTAAAAATTCAAGGTTTGAAATCTAATGACTATCATGTACTTATGCAACAATTATTGCCGTTAGCCCTTAGATCTCTTTTGCCAAAGAATGTGAGATATGCTATCATTCGATTATGCTTCTTCTTTAATTCATTGTGTAGTAAGGTGGTAGATGTGTCAAAGCTAAGCAAGATACAAAGCGATGTTGTCGTGACTTTGTGCTTGTTAGAGAAATATTTTTCCTTTGTCATTCTTTGATGTTATGATACATTTGACAGTGCATCTCGTTAGGAAAGTTCGGCTTTGTGGACCTGTTCATTTTAGGTGGATGTATCCTTTTGAGAGGTATATGAAAACATTTAAAGGTTACATTCGGAACCATAACTTGCCTGAGGGATGCATAGTGGAGTGTTATTTAGCAGAAGAAGCGTTGGAATTTTACTCAGATTACATGGATAGCGTTAAACCAATTGGTGATCCGAATGCTTTTATTGACGAGTTAACATGTTTCGGGAAGCCGTTACCAGGTGGTGAATCAGTACTTGTGATTAGTCAAATATTAGAGCAAGCACATCTCTATGTGTTGCTCAATACAACTGAAGTGGAGCCTTATATTGAGTAATAATTATCCTTTAATATTTCAATTTCATTGTAGTCTTCGTTAAGTGTCTTTACTTGTTCATTTGCATTTCCATTGGGAACATATGGAAATTTTCAAGAAACAATATCCCCGTCAATCTAGGAGCCCAAAATGGTTGCAAGTCCAGCACATCTGTACGTTTGCCCATTGGCTACAAGATAAGGTTTGTCAAGCATTCCCTTTTATTGATATTTTGAAAACCAAAAGTATTCCACTTCTGGATACTGACTACTTATTACACAAGTTGCAACGTCTTTGGCCAATGGTGATGAAATATCCAAAAATTTGCGTTGGCTAGCACAAGAACCTCATTTTATCGTTAAGAAGTACTTGGGTTATGTTATTAACGAGTATCAATTTCACACACGAGCTCGTGATAATGATAGGGTTACACAATGTAGTGGTGTTAGTTTAGTTGCACATACAATGCAAATTGCAAGTGCTAAGGATACAAATCCAATATACGGGGACGTGTGTCATTTTATGGAGTTATAGATGAAATATGGGGACTTGATTATCACATGTTTAATCTGACCGTGTTCAAGTGTGATTGGTTTGATAGTAATGGTGGCGTGAAAATAGATGACTTGGGTTTTACATTAGTTAATAAAGCTAGATTTTGTCATAGATCCGATCCTTTCATATTGGCTTCCCAAGCTAAACATATTTTTTATGTCCTAGACCAATTAGAGGAAAGTTGGGCTGTTGTTTCTTTTATGCCAAAGAGAATGTACAAGTCGAACTTGGATAATGAGTTTTATGGTCACATGCATTTTGATCTTCTTGTTTATGATGCACAACATAGTGGTGATAACGATGATGTTTTGTATACACGCTCGAATGTCAAGGGCATTTGGATTTAATATGTACATTATGTTCAAAGTTTTTTGTAAGATAGTAATTAAATTAATGTGTTAAGTTATTGCAATGTTTTAAAACTAAATGAATTAACCATTATCTGTTTATTGCAGTATTTTTTGCTTGGAATCTGGAAGTTGCAGAGGAGAGAGTACTCTGAAATTGTGGTAATGTATTCTTATAAATTTACAATAGCCTAACTTTCTCTTTGTGCCAATGCACTTGATATTGTGTGGACTTTTTATAGCTGTGTTGCCAAGCAGTCTATTATCCAAGGTTTTTTCTTTAACTATTTCCTATTCATAATTAGAGATATGATGTAACATAGCTGATGATTTTAGCAGATTTTGATTTGTCTTGATATGGATACATTCAATGGAAACATCTCAAACGAGGAAGAACATAATGACAGCCTTAAAGGTGAATCCACAGATGGCAAATATAGCCTCGGGTTAGTGTGTACTGAATGGGTTAGTATCCAATTCTGATTTTAATTGTATTAATAATCAATTTAGTTTAATTAGATAGATTTGAATTGAGTATTGATTGGTAGTATATATTAGGATGTTTTGTGGAAATCCGACTAATATGGTGGAGTCGGTTTGATGTGTGTTTCATTTGGAAGTGTTTAGGGAA